>JAIPRL010000571.1:71808-128591 GCA_025469235.1 Pemphigus obesinymphae
TTTTCGAGTTTATATCGATAAGTGGGTGGGCTACATGAAGTTGGCCCACCTTTAGATATTTTGATGTTTCTCAGGAAAGGGTTAACTTGCAAATTTCGGGATTGGACTTGCAAATTCTTGCAAATTAATTGCAAAATATTGGTATCCCTAAAGTGTTTCCGATGAATAGGTTGACAAAGTAAGTAATCCGAAAATCTCGGATTTTTAATTATTCTAAGATTGTAACCGGGTTCACATGTCATAACTACATATCAATATTAAGTATATAGTAATTCAATTCAAATTATGAAAAAAATACACGGAAGTCCGACAATTTGAAATAAATTTATGCTAAAGAGTAAAAATGGGTTAGTTTTACGGGTTTCGGGTACTGGGTCCAAAAACGATTTAGAATTTTTTCGAATTTCTTGTTTCGGATTCAAAACCGGTTTTGATTTTTTTTCGGGTCTCGTGTTTCGGTTCAAACCGGTTTAGATTTTGTTCGGGTTTCGGTTTTTTAAATTTTCCGGGTTATCTAGTTTTCAAAACCGGTTTACAACCCGTTTTACACTCCTTGAAAATAATGAAACTTATAAGTTTTATACTCAAAATGTAAGCATCTATCTTTCATTTTACTAAACAGGTCTTCCAAGTTGTTTTATTTAAATTTTCTGTTGATATGATACTGAATTTTTTTTATATAGATACTATATTGTATATAATAATATAGTATACACCAATAATAAAAAAATAAATTAAAGAAATATAGAAATATGCACGCGTCACGAACACACAGTAAACATACACTTTAACTTATTTTGTATTGTTCAGTAGTCCACGCGCATGTCGGGCGATTATTCGTATCGCTCCGGCAATCGTATTACTACCGAATTCCCCTTCATATGTTTATGTATTTTGATCATATAGGCAGATAGTACATATTTCAACCGTGCTATAAACCTAAATATATTTTTAAACTGCGATTATCTCATTATTTTAATTTTTTTTTTTTTACTTTCGATAATAATATTATGAAAATGCATCACAATGTAAATATCAATAATTCTTAATATTTAAATCAATAGTTAATTTATTAATAAGTAATTTGTTACCATTTTAGAGGGGAAGGCGATCGCCCCGTTGCCCCTATATATACACGAGCCGCCACTATGGTCATATAGTATAAAACACAACGTTTTCCAAAACCCACCATTTCCATTTTATAAGTATCTCTTCTTACATAATGATTATAATATTATCAATGTTTTTAATTACATAATTACAGGGTGTTAACTGATTTTCTAAATGTTCAATATGTTATTTACTAAAAAAAATTGTATCTAAGTTCATTCAGTTACCAGATATTAACGATTCAAATTTCAAACTGTATAAGCTGAATAAAACTGATAAAAGCTGATGAAACTCGTATAATGAATATTCAAATAATCAAATATTAGTGTTTGCAATTTATTTTGTATTTTATTTAATGTGTTTTAGTATGTACAGTATATATAGAATATAAATTCACTTTTACAATAATATTATTTGTTTCGTTTATGTACGCATACTTATTAAATTCAGTATGTATTATGGTAAAATGTATCATTTCCATAAATAGTATTTCTCATTGCACTAACTTACAAAAGAAACATGGAAAAAAAAACAGTTTATATAATGTTACAAAAATACAAAAATTTGAATTTGGGTCGAAAATGGAGTTTTTATACAGTTTTACGTAAAATAAGATAAATAGTTACGGTATACGAATCAAATAAATAGCTCTCCTGAAATGTTGCGTTTTTAAATAAAGAACGTCTTGGAATTATATACACTTCAATTATTATTATAATAGAGTAGAACACGCATATCAATACTCGTATAATATTCTAAGTTGCACAAATGTTGTATTTTATTATAGGTTTATAAATTTTGTATGATAACGGTGAACGTTGCAAATGATCACCATATGTAAAAATTACATTTGCTATAAAATAATAAAATTAATCACCGATTACATTTTCATCAAGCAGACATGCAACATGGCGCAGGCACATATTATCAGGGAAAGAGCTAGTCCACGAAATTATTTCACATATACTTTTTTTAATATTAATTTATGTAATATTTAATATAATATATTCTTATATAATACATACTTTGAAGTTTTATTACCTAAATAATAAAAACACAAAAAAAATACGACTTCGCATTTATGAATTATGCCCATTGGTTTTGCGTAAGTTTCAAAAAAATGCACCCCTCCCATAATAATATCCTACATATGTAGCTACGTGACTGGCTGTTGGTCAAGATGACGACGTATAACACTATATATAAGGTATGATAAACATAATAATTAGCCAAGTGTATACGATAATAATGGTGCCAGTGGGTTAAATGGAACAAACGATTATCTCGAAAAAATAAACACAAAAAGGGTCTTATATATATTTTCATCCAATTAGTTGTGCCCAGTCACCTAGCTAATATCTACGTCTTTGGCAAACGCCTTGTATAATTATCTGCTGCAGCGTGGTAAATCATCCGCTTAATTTTTATCATTCGTCAGATGATTATGCATATAAACTGCACAGAAAAAGTCAGGAAATAAAATCTATTCTGCCAAGAATATAAAACGAGAGAGAGAGAGAGTGAGAGAGAGAAAAATAGATATGGCATTCGTCAAAATTTGACTATATTCAACTATCTTTCTATCTTTATCTTTCTAGACCCAACACTGTCCAATAACATTTAATTCTGTAAACACGACGTACACAAGTAGTTATCCTTGACTCGTCCTCCGACAATAAAGTATATACCTAGGTACATAACACAGCGCAGCTACTGAGCGCTGTAGGGATCTCTTATTATATACATATAAAGTTATTTTTAAAACTTAATTTTTGCATACACATGTCGTATACATAGCCTTCATTCACCATCTTGGAAAATTATTATTATTATTATTATTTTTTTTTAATATTCACTTTGTTGTTATATACCAATGTATATGTATATATATGTTCTATAGGTACAAAAGTAAAGTACTTACGCATGCACATATGAGCATACAGGGTGTACAATGTGTTGCAAATGACGTATACAAGACAATAATATATGGACCACGATGTTCGTAAAAGTCCTAACCATAATAACACCCACACTCTCATTAAATATTTTGGAAAAAATTATAATAGGTATATTATATATATATATATATATACATATATATACATTTAAATAATTAAAATTTTTAATTTATTAATAATAAAAAAAAAATTTTTTTAATTATAATTTAAATGTTTCAAGTTAATTTAATTTAAATTAAAATAAAAAAAAATATATATATATGTAATAATTGTATAAAATATTAGTTTTTACATTTGCAATTTTCAATTGTATTTTTCTATTAAATAAAAACAAGCCATTAGGTATGTATCAAAAAAAAGAATAGTAAGAATAAATTAGAAACTTATATTTAATAATTAATATTATCAAGTATCATAATATTATATTACATATTATGTAGCCATGTAGGTATATAACATAAAGATAAAATACAAATTCATAAAATAAAAACAAAATTAAATAAACCTTTACAAAAGAAAAAAAACATACTTGACTACCAGTCTTTTCCTCAAATCTTGAAATCTTAACTATTAAAATAATTACTGATTATAATATTAATGTAGGTAATGTAATGTAATAACTTTTCGTGTAGACGTCCATTTATATTAAATCAATTCTACTTTTCAGAAGGAATTTGTGTAATTTAAAAACATTTCATATTTAGATATGATAAACGAGAATACGAAAATATTATTAAAAATTATGGTAAAAATTTTACCAAAATTTATCGTCATATTATAATAAATACCGTATACGAAATCGTATATTATCGATTTTAATATATGTGTATGTTATTATACATTCGTGTACAAAATAATGAATTCTAATTTGATAAATATATTTTTATTACACTCAATTTACAATATTAATTTAATTTAAAAAGGATAATATTATTCGTATTAAATAGTATTTCGTCAATGATACGTTATTTTATTACTAGTGCTCATCCAAAAACTAGTAAGTGATTAATAATAATATAAGCTGATAACTATTAATATAGTTGCAATTAATAAACAAAAAATTAATAGATAATTAGGGATGTGGAAAAAATTCAATATAAAGTTTTATAAAATACCATCAAAATTCCAAAATATACATTAAAAAGTACTAAAATTTTTTAAACAATTAAACTGGAAAATTCAAATGTAATAAAATTACATAAAATGCAATATAAACGGTTAAAAATAAAAATTACCTAAACAAATAAAATAAAAATGACTAAAAATCGCAAAATAATAAAAATAAAAGTTTCGAACAAATCAATACCTATAGGTATAGTATATACATACTATCTATCAACGCAAAAATTAATATAATATTCCTATAAATTCACAGCCTAATTTAATATTAGGTGTACAATTTTAAGTTCCTAGGTCCTAGGTAACTCATATTAAAATAAAATTTTTGAACATAATTTTGCGTTTAGTTTAAAAAAAAAAAAAAAGAAGTATTTTGTGAATGTTCTTTACACGAGTTGTTTTAGAAATATTGTTTACTGTTGTACGTGGTCTCCAAAATTATTAAAAGAAAAATTTGCGGTATTTACAAGCGTATTTCGAAATACTTTTAACTGTAACGACTACAGTTATAATAAGCGTATATGACATAATTTCACGTTCACATAAAATTATTTTTGTTATCTGCAGTCATATTGTTTTAGTAACCTAGTAAACATATGAAATATGCACACATGAACTCCAGGTTAATGTTTACTTTCATTTGTAACGTAAAAATCTCGCGAGCGCTCATACTATATAATAATGTAATAATTAATAATAATAGCTTAAAAAGGAAGGTTTTGGAATTGTCTAGGAGAGCTTTTTAAGGTGTCCTGCTAAGCTGTAATTTTTTTTCCATATGATACCGAACTCAATTGTCTACATTTTCCATTCTAATGGATCTATTTAAAAATCCCATTTTTTTTTTTTATATAAAAACGCCTAAAATAGCGTAAAATGCATTTAAACCCGTCGATTCGTTCTTCGTTGTCCGGAGAAGCCTGCACGGATAGTTAAAAATAAATATACATTGTATAATAAAATTCAAAATATCTATTATGACGATTTCATAATATATATAATATATATATATATATTATGAAAAAATGAAAATTGTACGTTATCTATTGCGTTTTACTCGAAATAACGTATAATGTCCAAAAATCTTCGAATTTTCTAATTTGTGCTCTATTGTAAAGCGATTGGTAATAAATAATAATGTTATTTTGAAATAAACAGACGCCCGACGACCGGATGTCCCAGCGGCGACGATATCCGTACGTTCCGCATTAGCATGCGCGCTTTACCAATAACTATAATATAATCATGTAAAATAGAAATGTCCAACTATAATACCGAATATCGTAACAATAACAAACAGATAACTACTATATATACCAGGGTACCTACCTGGTAAGCATATTACGGTTGTGCCATATAATATTATACCGAGATCGTGTTCTATTTATGTACCTACGGTTACAAACAACAACGGCGGGAATAAAGAAGGAAAAAAAACGAGGGGGAGGCGACGCGGTGGTTATATATTATAGTATAGTTTCTGTTTTCTGTTCGACCCGTTCCGTCGTGCTCGCACTCCGTTTCTGTACGAGAATCTCCGGAAACACTTTTGTTCCGCCATCGCGCCCGCGCGTCATCGCGGCTCGGTTAGGTGGTTCCCTTGACAACACAAAAGAAGAAGTCAGCACATAAGAACGTTTTCGCTGTGCGTGTATATATATATATATATATATAAATAAAATAAGAAAAGAAATGACGAATAAAAAACTACGGATAATACGGTAGTAGTGGGGAAAAAAAAAAAAAATAATAAATAAATAAAGAGAGGAGAAGGGGGCCATCAAACCGTGAATTTAACAGTGTTCCTCTGCTCTCCCCGCCTGACCGCTATATACCGGAGGCTCGGTCACGGTTTGTGGTCACTCGACGTGCGAGAACCCCTTGTATTATAAATATAGGTATAAATGCGCGTATCGCCGACCTTCAATTGATGTTCTGATTTTTTTTTTTTTTTTTTTTTTTTGATTTTTTTCATTCGACCGTCCAATTTAACGAAATTTCGAAATACGTATTTGAAAAATTGTTTTAGCGATTAAAAAACGGAAACTTTTCATCGTTTCAACTATAGGTAGGTACCACTATACTACTACCTATACCGTGTAGCTATTTATTATGTATGTAGGTACCTATGTTAAATGTTTAAAATTGTTTACAAAAATAAAATCAATCGTTAGCATGAGATATGTCGGCGGACACCTATACGAAAAAAAATAACATACAGGTATAATATTATTGTGTTTGTACATTTTCAAAATATTTGAATGGCGCCAATAAACACGTCTCGCTAGAACTATCGAAACGATAAGTAAATATATATTATTTCTTCCAAACTTAAACCAGTCCGAAAGGGGACCAAGGTTTCGTTTTAGATACGTCAAGCGCAAACCGGACAGACGAGAAAAAGTCCCTAAATAAATGTACTTATATATTTTAATCGATGTTCGGCAATACATATATTATATAGGTTAATAAATATTTCAAATATGATTTTTTACGTTTATTGCGTTACCTTGACTTTTTCCGCGTTAATATTTTCAAATAAAAATGTAATGTCTAAAAATCCGTATAAACTCACTAGGGTATCTGTATATATCTGTAATCTAGTTCAAATTTTTTCCACGAGATCGTAAAATGAATTTAAAACATACCTATTCCGTAAGCATATTACATTATAATAATATTATAACATATTCAAATATAATAAATTACGCTTGGATTTAGATTTTTTCCCACACCGAATATTTTAGTATAAACTCCGGTGTATCAATCTCTAAATTAAGTAGGTAACAACAAGTATTTTGCAGTATTTTTACTGAAACTTAATTGGTGAATATTATAGTTTATTACATTATTTCTGTTGCTGTCGATTAATATATAAATATAAGAAAATATTTACGACGAGTATACCTAATTAAAAAAAGGCAATTCATACATTATTATATATCGATTACAATTTAACGATGTTTTATAAATTAAAATCGTTTTTAGTTTGAAGAAATGTTAATTCTTTCAGGTATTGAATATTTAAGTATATTGTATAATAATAATAATAATCGTATATGCCAATTTCTAATAACGCAATCGTCAAAATACTATTAAAATTAATCAATAATGATCACTATATACCCGTCATTACATTTTATAATAGTTAGGTATAGTAAATTTAATTGGTTTCATAACGTAATTAATAGCGGATATACGCTCAAAATAAATGAAATATATTTTTAAATTATTGTATAATACCTATATTGATTACCTACACTGTAATGCATTGAAAGTTATGAAGGTGAAATGAAATAACAGTATCTTTGGACCTATATCATGGATAATAATTAATAATTAATAATAAATAAATAATAAATAATTCATAATTTCCAAAAATGTATTTCTATTTTTTCTTAGCCAAAGATTAGAGATACAAAAATAGAGACCTTGATATAAACAAAATTACAAAAACAAAGTAATTAAGTTAGGTACTAAATATTTAAATCAAATCGTCGTATAAATTAAACTATAAATATAGGTATTTATTACAAATGACTTATTCTTAAAAAACTGTAGATATAGGTATGAGAAAATATATTACGAAAAAATCATCTATATAATAATTATGAAAATATAACATAAAATATGTGCATGAGTACGTAAAAAGCCGATCAGTAAATGAGAGTAACTCGGTATAATATATTTCTATAATTTTTTGTGGAAATTATATATTCAGCTTTTTTAGCGTTTTAATGTAAGAATAATCTCTGAAAATACTTAAAGCAACGTATGAGTAATCCTACATTAAACTTTTAGGTCTAAAACCGAAAATAACTCAAAATAGGTACATAATTTCTATAAATTGACCAAATTGGAAAAACGCATTTTAAAACATGTTATCATTTTAATATAGGTAGTCCTAAAATATATATTCAGTGTAGTCTTAAAAAAAAATACAATACTCTATCCAAAATATACCAAAATAATACATTGTATACAAAAACTTTAAATGGCTTAAAAAAAATTGTGATTAACAATTTTCAAGATGTTTTTAATATAGGTAGTAATATAGTTATAACTTTGTTATAAATGTTCAGTTTTTAAAACCTAAAATTACCCTTTTTACGATTTCTCAATATCTTAAAATTTAAAACTACAATATATAGACTGAAAATTTTGAACATATTTTTCGTTTATTTTGTATTTAAATAGATTTTCTGTTTGATTAATAATTTTAAATTTTCAAGATGATTGTTCATGGAATTACTAATAAAAATAACTACAATCGTGTTGATCCAATTTTAAATAATTTGCCATAGTTTTCTTGTACGTTAAAAAAAACTATTGCGAAAATTGAAGTCTGACCTCTCTAAATAGTAAGTATACTAATTAGATCAAATTTGTTACCAGAAAATGAATAAGCATGAAACTTTGGAACACTTCTAGTTCTACTAAAACTTTTGAGTACAGACATAAAATATATATATAAATAAATAAATAAAAAAACATATCATTGTAAAACCAATACATTTCTTGCTTCGCATAGAATCTTAAAGTATGGATTTAATAAAATGTTTTATTGATTAAAATATTACCTATAAGATATATAAATATAAACTAACTACTAATAAACATACACTTTTCTCAACTGCAATTATAGTTATCACAACGCAGATATAACGCTGACAAGTACAAATATAGATGGATGAATGGGAGGCTTATTTTCCCATAGCCTTCCAGTCCAAAAATATATTTTATAATATTTTAGATATACGGCGTAATGGCTTATGCATTAAAAAAAAATCTCTAAGTAGGTACTTATCGAAATTTAAATCAATATCGTGACATATGAAAAATTTATTAAAAACTAAAAAAAAGTCTTATATATGTGCACACTTAAATAATATTTGCAGGAGTATCATTAAGAAAGTTCATACACGTGTACTCGCCTCACGTTCGCCCTTCATAATAAAATTATGAATACCTATATATGTTATATATATATATATATATATATATATATATGTATTTTTTTGAGTGTGTAGTATGCACTTTATAGGTACACTTAAAAATTATATGTTTCCAATAACAATGTTTGGAACGTTTACCAAAAAATTAACGCATTCATTTATTCGTTGATTTTATTTTATTTTTTAACTATAATCGTTACGAAACTTACCGTATGGTTGTCCTAAACTTGTTAATTGTTTACGCCTGCGTACTGTAAGAAATACATAATTTTCGTTTAGTGATTTTCAAATTTCCAATGAATGATAAAAATTTTATGTAAGTACCTAATACATATTCTATTCAATAGAAATATAGAATAAACGTTAAATAAACGAAATAAAAAATTCAAGTTCGTTAAAAGATGGAAGGCGTTTAAATGTATATTTTGAATTGTATTGTGTCACTTAAAGGGTGATATTACAAATTATATTTTAATGAGAACCCTTTTTTACACAACAAATATTACTTTTTAGCAATGTTTGGAAAAGTATTTTTAAATATGAATTAATTAAATTCACGTTGACATTGCCAAAATAAAAACTATTGTTCGTGTTCATGTTCATTAATTTTAAAGACGATTCAATTCTTTGATCATTTAATTGAATTTTCAAGTTTTTATTTATCGACTAGGTATTTATTGTGGTGATTGGTGGTCGTGTTTTTATATTTTTTATCTTTGAACTGAAAAAGTTTTATACTTATAGTTTCTTAGTTTTATTGAAATACATATAAAAATATTAACATGAATTAATATTGCGTATAAGTTGATATCATTTATCAGTAATAAGAAAGTGTTTATTATTTAAAAAGTATATAAAACGAAATGTTCTAAATTATTTTTATAGACGTAAAATTCATGTTGATTACAATTTTGAATTTGTTCATTAATCTGTTCAGTAGCTTTAGAAATAAATTATTTTAGGCTCCATTCATAAAAAATAACTCATTCAAACGAACAGGTTCATAATATAATATATGAACTCGCTCTTTCCAAATACTGCTATTCAAATAATTTGTATGTATTATAATAATGTTTATGTATCTAAATTAAACGTAGTCTCGTAGTTAGGTACTCTAATTTATATACCTATATATACTTTTAGTGTAATACATATAGTCTGAAGAGTTATACGATTAATCATAATAATATTTTAATTTTAAAAATAATTTATTAAAATATAATATATAAAATAATTAAAAAAAATTGTTGGAGTGTAAGTACTAAACACAATATTAATGATTAATTATCTAATTATGTACCTAAAAATACTCGTTATCAGTTTATAAACCCATTTATTTACATTATTTAAATAAACTATTGTTCTTAGTATATTAAAACAACTAAGAAACCACTCGTTCAAATGTTGATTTTGATACGTCGACATTTTTAGTTAAATCATAGTAAAAAAAAAAAAGGGAAGAGTATAGACCATCCTTTAAGTAACATAAAAATCAGAAAATAATGAATATAATATGATAAAATATAGTATTTAAGTGTACACGTTCGATAGAAAAATGTTTTAAATATCTTTGCATAATCTAGTTCGAGGATAGAAAACGAGGTTTCGTAGTATTTTGCACGTTATCAACAGTATAAGATTAAATTTTTTTTTTTTTTTAAAAAAAAAAAGCGGAATTTTAGGATAAAACGGGTTTTTATAAAATCAACGATGCTTTTAATAATGTTATTTTTCTACCTGCCTACATTGGCCGGGAAAATAAGTGAGTTTACCTATATGTCTCACATAAACCGTGTAGTAAAATATAGCGTGTGTTGAAACGACATGTAGGAAAAATGAAAAAAATCCCGATTCCGCTTCACGGGAGTGTTGTTCGGTGGCCCGAGAGATAGAACGAGGAAGAAGAGGCGGGAAAACCGCAGCAACGATAATATTATTAGCTGTACATTAATACGCTGCCAGTGCGGCTATAATAATGTAGTGCATAATAATATTATGCTGATGCACATTGCACGTAACGTCAACGTGCAGTCGGAGACGAAATGTCAGTCGGTGTCCAATATGGCGGTCGGGGGGAATGGAACGAGGGATTGGCGAGGGGAAAGGAGGATATAATATCGTGATATGCGTGTATATATATATATATATATATATAGAGACGAAACCCGTTAGTACGATACGATACGATACCGACGGCCGGTGCACTGCGCAAGCACTGTGCGACGAGAAAGAAATGATAATAATGAAAAGAAAGATTATGACGATGACGATGAAGAGGGAAAAAAATATGCGTTCCTCGTGCACGTCGGGAGCGATGTACCTACGCTGCGCGGAGGACGTATAATATAATATAATGTATAATATTGTGTTGTTGGGGAAAAAAAAAAATATAGAAAAAATAAAAAATAAAAAATAAAAAATACGAAACTAAAAAGAAGAAAAGGCAGTGTGGTAGTGTTGTTGTGTGCTCACCGTTCCGAATCCAATTATTACGCTATGCGCACCGGCAAGTATACCACGAACGCGCGCAATTATAAATCCGGACTGGAACGTAACGAAAGACCACTCGCGCTAAAATGCGGCAAAGTGCCTACCTACTAGGTAAATAGGTATGATGTGTTGTACGGGGCGGTAAGTACACCGTACGACCGCGCCACGGGCTATGGGAAAAAAAAAAGCGAGAGAAAATACGCGAGCGTACCTATGGGTACGTGTAGAGGTATATACAATATATAATTAAAATATTATAAATAAATATGCATATAAAAAATAATTGAATAACTATATGACTGCATAGGCGTAACAAAGGGGAGGGGGCTAAGGGAGCTATAGCCCCCCCCTCAAATGCGTTTAATGGATGCAGTTAAACTCTATGTGTGTTTGTACAGTTATTTTTTTAATTCTTAAAAATAACATATTAATAATTATTGAATAAATATGAAGACACTGGATAGAAATGTGTATAAATATTTTTGAACAATTTTTTTTGTGTAAACGATATAAAAGATAAAAAAAATATCGTTTCTCACATTCTCAGTAAAATCCCATATGTTATTTTATACCTAATAATAAGAAAATTAAGAAAAGAAGATATTTATTTGTTTATATATAATTGTTTGTACTTTGTACGTTACATATGCACTAGTACAATATTGAACAAAATTTAGATCATTTTGCATATTATTAACGTGAAGTTAACAATTAAGTTTAATAAGTAACTTATAAAATTAAAAGTTAATTTGAACAAAAAGTACCTGACGTTTAATATAAAGTTAATTTTTAACTCATTGATTCCCAGCCTTAGTGCATCAGTTATCACTAATATACTACTAACACAGAACTAAGGTGTATACTAATGCGTGAGCTATTTAGTATTTGGCTCAAACAGTAATGTTATGATGGGTATACTTGTGTGTTTGCTTGAACCCTATTTCTTATTTTAAAATTAAAAGTTCTATGATTTCATAATAGGGAATTTATTGTCTTCTCCTTCGCCAAATAGCAAAATTATAAACATGTTATATAATTAACATTATAATATTGTGTTATTGCTATAAGTATTAGGTACCTACCTATATATTTTTATATTTAATCCGTTACTCGTTTTTATTATATCCTTCCCGAGTTTGCATTATCCATTGGGCAAAGTTATATATTTCTTGAAAAATATTGCCGTTAATAAAATTTTCAAAAAAAAATTTCTTTTAAAAATAAATTATATTCTACGAGTTTAATTTTTCAGAAAATTTTTAACTGAATGAAGAGTAGATTGCCATGGTAGAGGGATAGGATTGGGGGCAATGCGAGGGTGATGTTGAGGGAAGATCGTGTACTGATGTTTCTAACAAATTTATTTACGACTTAGTACATCACGTTGGGACTATAGCCCCCCCACAGAATTTGGTCACGCCTATGTATATAAGACATCCTCATCGGTCAAACACATTAAATCTAAAAAGGAGATGGCGTTCCTTGTATAATTTGAGATATACAAATATAGGGATGTAAAAAGGATAACATTTTACGGCAATTAAATATTATAGTGAACTATAGAAATGAATATACTATACAAAAGTTCAAGGACACCATCAATAAGGCCATTATAATTCCCTCAAAAGAGATTGATTAGCCCGAGTTCTTCTATCTAAATAATAAAGTACGCAGGCAAATAATTTGTGTGAGCATGAATATCCAATGAACGTTAATAGTGTAGTGTAGATGCAGCTAACAAATTTTAAATAACTCACATTTCGCGTCTGTCACAGTGTCACTTGCCGCATGCGAGTTATACCCATTTTCTTGATTCATATTATCAAATAGTAACATTTAATGAAACTTATTATTTATAGAATATTTCAAATACTTCTAGAAAAAAAAACTTATAACGTATATAAGTACGTCTCGGTTGTCAAACTTATTTCTAATTATTACTATAATTTCGGACGAAAATAAACAGTTTTATTTTGTGTTTATGTTATGATATATTTTAATACACAGCACAATAATATTAAAGGTAAGTAGAATTTACTAATAATACATACGTATATTTATTACCGTGATATGAAACATGTGGTTTGAAGAAGCCTTGAGCTGTTACCACGGTATAACCTTGAACTCTTTGCGCGACATTACTAGGTATATATAAAACAAATTTTTCGTATTCAATAACTAATATTATAGTTAAAAAGATATATACTGCAGCAGAAATGCATAATACCAAAATTTTAATTCGTATATTTCGGTCAACTATATAATAAAATATATTACCTCACCGCTAAAAGAAAAACCAAAATTGAAAAATCTTGAATGCGGTGGGAAAAAGTAGGTTATAGAATTAAAATAATATAGGTAGATACTATTATTACAGTATATAATTATAGGTAGGTATTATAACAAATATTATTTAATAATTTTATTAGGTAATATTATTAAAAAGCCGGGAAGCACTTCGCACGTTAGGTAGGATAATGATGAATTTGTAAATGTTTATACTATGTTTTGTGGCAAAAATATTTTCAATTTAATTTTTATCTATTTAATATGATATATTATGTAATTATATTGTTTTTTTTTTCAAAATAATCATTTTAGTTAAAATCAAAAAAAAAAAAAAAAAACCGGGAAGTACTTCGCACTTTGTGTAGGATAATGTGACGGATAATACGAGTATATTGAATTTGAAAGCAATGATAAATCATATCTTTCTAAAAAAAAAACTATTTAAGCGAAGCTTCGGTGGATATACTTGACAATTATTAGTATAGATTATACTAATAATATAATAATATTATGATACAATGAACAAAAAAAGGTAAAATCATTAAATTTTAATTTGATATAACTTTAAAACTAAGTCCGACCGCCAAATTCTGATTTCACCATTATTTTTTTGATCAAAAAATGTAAATATAAATGTGGAAAATTCTCCTACAAAGTAGAAAAGTTATACCTATTATAAATTAAATGACCTAAAATTGAAAATTGCTATTAGTAGCCCAAAAATAGGTAAGCATTTTCAAAAATTTTTACCTTCATAATGTACTTACATACGGTTTTGGTGAAAGTGTCAAATTTATAGATCTATTTATTTCCCAGAAATTCGAACACATTTCATACCAAAATAATATATATTTTCGGAAAAAAAAAAAATAGCTATTGAAAAATATTGTACCTACTGATTTTTAATTTTTTTTGTGCGTAGCTAGAATGACATAATTTTAATATTGTATTCAATTTTCAGGTCTTAAAACCTAAAATGAAAAATATTAGGAATTAAATGTCTCAAATTTGCATATTGCTATAAAAATAATTTAAATTTTACAAACATTTTTTGTATGAATAATTTACGTTTGTGGTGAAAATTTCATGCCACTAGCATCAATATTTCCGGAGCTATGAAGAATTTCACCACAATCGTATTTAACGATTTATATGCTGATTTTTTGATAGTTTTTTCTTACGCGTTTATCGAAAAAATAAAAAATAAAATCGAAAAATGATATCTAAAGTACCAATTAAATCGAATTTGCTATTGGAAACCGGATAAGCTTGTAAAGATCGGAGTACCTACTCATTCTGGAAGAAATTTTTTACACAGACATAAAAATAAAAATAAATAAAAAACACATCATTGTAAAACCAAGCTACAATACCAAGCTTACAACTCGTTTCGCTCAGAATCTAAAATCTATTTTGAATTTATATGCACGCATATTACATACATAAGTAGGCAATATTATACAGATACAACAGCTGATCGGGTAACAGACTTGATTTGTTTTAGTCACAGAATGTATTTTACTAATATATTTATTAACCATATTTATAAATTATTATTATTATTACATTAATTGAAGATAAATTTTAAAAATGTTCATACAAATTTTATAAAAATATAGATTTTAACATATTGGTAATTTGAAGTTAAAATATCCTAAAATATTTTATTCCTATAATATGTAATGGTAAGAAATAGAAGTTTTAGATTTTGAACAGAGTGAGTGGTTTCATATTATGATGTTCATTTCTTTATTATATTATATACTTTTAAGTTCAAGCAGATTTGCGTAACTTCCACACAGATCCCGATCCTATAGTATATTAATTGGTGGGGGGGAGGCTGTATAAAATTGATGAGCACAAAAAAAAAAACATAATTTAATAAAAGTTATCCATTCTGTACATAGAAATATCGAAATTATACAGTAATAATCACACTTATCAAAAATAGTTGAAATGAAAATTGCTAAAAATATGATAACATACGAATCTAAATAACTTATTTTTATTTTGCATTTTTACATTTTAATGTCATTTTTTGCGTTTTTTAGGTCATAAATTGATTTTTTTAGAGCATTCTTATAGGGTTTTAAGAGCATAAACATCCGGGCCCTACTAATAAATAACTAATGCCGATTTATATTTTAAAAAGTACCGACTTACGAGGAACGTCAATCCTTCCATCTCCCATCACCATACAGGATAACTCCACCAAGATTATCCGTAGCCTACCCAATTGTTTCAAATTATAAAAAGGCGGGAACATTTACTGAATAGCATATTCACGCTAAGAGGCGTCTTAATAAATAGTTCAGATGGATTGTGTTAGATGGGAAAATTGTCAAACGGCACAAAAATCATACATAAAATAAAAATAATCTCCAATTCTTGAATTTTTCAGAAATTATTAATTTGACATTTTATATTTATTATTTTAATTGTATCAACCGTAATCCGTAAGGAACTGTGATAGTTTTGTTATGTTGTAGGTATGGAAATATACAACAATTAAATTACACAGTTGAAACAGTATAAGTAGGCACTGTGTTAGTTTCGAATATCAAATATCCTAAAATAAATGCACAATTTAACTATAATAAATCGAATATATGTTACCGAAGTACCTCTCAGAATCGTTCTACTATTTCATCATAATCACCAAGAGGATCCTGTCCAACGAGTTATTTTTCATGAAATTTCTTTTCCATCACTTCCAAATGGTTTCCGACGAGCGAAGTATTTCCCCTTTCACTGGTCGGGGTTTTTTTTTTAAAAAATAAAAAAATCAATATTTCAGATATCTACTAACTATAGCTGATTTATGAGAAATACGAATTTGGGCGAAAAATTACACAAGTCGCCGTACGTAGGCATCTACTACTAAGGACGACGGAATGTCAGAAATCGTTCCTGCGAAGATTCGTTCATCGGACAGCGCGCTACACACAACTTGTCGATCATAATAATTACAGGTAAAGGCGCATACGGGGCGACCGCGGCATTTTGTACTACGAAGACGTTGTAAAATAGGCGGGAGCCGCTACCGAGGTACGTGCGCGCCGTATTTTGATATTATTTTGATTTTTTTATATTCGCGTACTATTTCGTATACATTACGAGTAAAAAATGATTAATATTGCCCATTTTTCCGATTCTCTCTCGTGCACACATCTATCACATCTCTTTACACTGCTGTGAACACACACACACACACACAAACGATCCTAGTTTACACACACACGCACACGACCGTGACTAATTGCCCGATCGTTCCCGAATCCCGCGTGTGTGACGATCATTATGTTATTATTATTATTATTTTTTTTTTTTTACCTCTAAATCTCATTATTTCGACTTGTTCGCGGAAACCCCAATTTTCTGGACGGCATACTTGCAGTACTACGTATATTATAGGAACGTGAGTATATATAAGCATAACATTTGAAATTTATTACGCGAGTTCAAGACTATAACGTAGTACGATATTATACATAAGATATACAACATATACACCTTAAAAAAAAAAAAAAAAAACGATCGTCCCGCACGACAAACGGGGGGGCCTCGCAGTCGGTTTTTAGGTTTCGTGTATGGGAAAAAAGTTGGGCGGGATAAACGTTGGACGCGCGCGCAGGGTACGGGCGGAGGCGTTCGGCCATTTTGGCGCGTCCCTCGCCCACAAACGCCCGGCGGCACTTTAATCGCTCAGCTGGATTCGGACTGAACACACACACACACACATATATATATATATATATTACCGTGTTATAATCTCGTATTTCAATTACGTTATCAATGTGTATCAATTAATTTCTTCTTTTCTATTCGACAACCGTCATATTGTTATCGTACGTACTGCAGTTTTATTATTGTCGTACGATTATTGGTCGGATAAAGAAATGTATTTTTTTCATAAAAAAATATAAACATTTTACGTAAATAGCTCTCGATTGTATAATATTATATTATCGTTTGAACGTGTGATATGCACCAATTTCGATAATTTATTCAAAGTGCCGTAAATTTTATAATGAAACTGTATATAGGTATATAACAGATAAACTACGTATAGCTTAGAAATTCGAGTACACAATTATTGAATCTACTTTCTTTTGAAACGATTCAACTATTGGAATCTATAACCTTTGGAATGATAATCTCTGAATCGAATATATTTGGAATATACAAACTTAGAACAATTTAACATTATTGTTATTATTATTGTATTTATCGGTCCCAAATTTAACAATTCTAGATTAAACTTTTCCAAATTGATTAATTCTAATATGTAATTGTGGCGATTCGGAAAAAACAAATTTTATTCAAACCGATAAAGGTCCAAAGAAATGTTTTTACACGTGGTTATTAATTTGTAACTTTGAAACATATAGAAGTAAAAATAATAACATAAGGGATGAATACTTCATCACGCGAGTATTTAATTTGCAGAGAAAATCCCCAGGTATAATGATAATAATAATATACGAACTATATTGAATTTCGACTAATAAGTAATATAGGTATACCTGTAAATAATTTACTATATACCAACATATTATTACTCTTAGGGCTACAGTCAAAAATACAGGAAATAATAGTCATAAAAATATGTCCGGGAATCTTTAATATTATATCATACTCGTGGTATTATATCCATTAATTTACAAATTATTTATCGTTGGGGACATTTTTCGAACCCCTGCAGCTATCAATACTTAAAGAATATCTGCATCCTCCAGTTAAAAAGACCGTAGGTATACAGTTCTTTTCAAAAACATAATACAAAAGGACACTAGTTTCAATTGCAACATTATATTATTGTGTCCTGCAAGGAATATATAACAGGTCTTTCACACCGCGAGATGAGGGTGGTGATATTCGGGGGCTACTACTACAGGCGTTTCCTATTGTATAAAAGGGGTTAAACAGTAGATAGGAAGAGGTAATAAAACCATATTTCGTTTACAACACATACGTTGTATAATATACCAAATATCCACCGAAAACCTATATATTATTATATTAAACCGACCATAAAGAATCGCGTATCTTTTGAAGATTTGTAAATTAAAGATAAATAGGTATCTATATCGCCTATATACCTACGTATATTATGCATGAATTATTATAAACGCTTACATTACTTTTTAACGAACTTATTATTAAACCTACTTCATATTTGTGATTACATTTTTTTTAAAAAAATATTAATTTTTTATAATTTTTTTTTTATAATGGCGAAAGTTGTAGACATTATATTATATTATATTTATATATATATATATAGGTATTATGACTGCAAATATAATATATACGCGTACATCTAGAACCCATGTATATATTATAATATTATCGTACACTTTGTCTAAATTATAATGTAGAGAAATGTACGATATAACAATGATGTCCCGGGTCGAACAAATTACATTTTTTATTTTGCAGACCACCCGTCATTTTTTTAGGAACACCCCTGTGCGCGCGCTGAAACGAGCACAGAAGTACAATAAGTAAAATATTATATTCTCTTGGCGAACTTAGATATTGTATGTATGAGATGATGTATAGCTGATTTGTATATTTCCATCAGAACGGAACCGGTTATGAAGCCAGGACATGAAATAATACTGGCTAGCGTGTGTACCTACCTGGTACCTACTCGTAGCATTATCGTCTTAATGATATTGTGCATCATGAGCGTAATAAAGGTATTATTACTGGCAGAGGGCCGTATATAATGTGTACGAAGGAAAATTGAAATCGAAGAGAGAGTTAAAAAAATACAAATAAAAATGCACATGAATTGGCGCTGAAATTAGTGAAATTATATAGGTGCCGGGAAAACGGAAATCACCGTCGGACAAGGACATTCTATAAATATATACATACGAAAATAATAACACAAACGTACAATAATATAATAATATTTTATATGTATGTATGTATGTATGTATGTATGTACCGGTAGTACATACGGTCGACCCCGCGTGCGTCATTTTTATATATTATTATTATTATTATTATTATTATTAGGTATTTAATACTTTCGATGATAATAATATGATACCTACGCGTACGATTATTATTATTCCGTGGCATATCTACTTTACGATATAAGGACGAGGAACATATAGGTACTTACGTAATATTATGCGTTATAATATAAGCGTTACAACACCCTCCACCCTCACGATCAGTCATTCTACTTTTTTTTTTTTTCATCTACCAAACTCATAAGTCATAAACCGCACGGTTTATTTAGTTAATATATTGTGTAAAGCGATAACGCGATATGTGTGAGGGCGTCGTTGCCAAGTTTATCTTAGCTGTATAGAATTATCTAAAAATCAATCTCAAAATATCGTTTTTATTTAAAAACCATCCACACTTTTTTTTTTCTTTAATGAATTACGGTGTTATTTATATTGATTATTCGCGGGGCCGGCGCAAGATTTTGACGGGCTCTGGACAAAATCGCCTTCAATAAGAGGAAATGAGCAAAAATTAAATAAATAAAAAGGTCATTTACGTTTTTCTGTAACAAAACTAGACTAATTTGCCGACTAACGTTAACATTCCGAACTATCGGCCCAGCAAGCCTTTATGGAAATTAGACGAGGGCACCATGTTCCGTTTGCCCCCTCCCCAAATTACACTACTGCATTGGCGCGATGTCTGTGCCCCATTTGCCCATCTATTCCGCAGGTACTGCAATTATTAATAGTAAAACTACCGAAACTTTGATCGATGCCAACGGTGTGTCACCTCTTATAAACCTATCGTTTACCTCTTATAAAGCTCAAATGCAATATATACTTAAGCTTAATATATTTTAATGTGTTTATCTATTATTATCGTTCGTATGTTTCACTTACCGTGTTGGTCGTCATATCGACCACTACGTAAATGAGCAGCACGATCTCCTGTTCATCAGATCCGAGTAGGTTGCCCTGGTGGCCAGCCGTGGCCACGTACAAGGCACACAGGTACGGTGTGGCCGCTCGCATGTTGGCCTTAGTGACGATGTTACTATTGCAAGTATTATGCAGTTGCTGGAAGCCCGCCTGCGCTTCCTCCTGCACCTCCTCCAGTAGAGTATCACAGTCGGTCGGTTTGATGTCGGACATTCCCCATCACCTGTATACAGAGAAAAAATAAAAAATTACATTTATTTAATAATAAACTACTATTTTACGTAACAATAAAAAAATAAACAACATTAAGTATATAAATAAAATATAATATTATACAGTGATAAAATGTAATAGGTATTATTATGTCGACAGTTGGAAGGAAAAAGGAATGAAAGCAAGGCAAAAGGAGCATTTATATCCAGGTTTTCATGGCAACTAAAAATCCGTCTATGTATGTATGTGTGTATGTATTTTTTTATTATTCGTACCTTTTTAACTTTTACACTTTGCCATTCGTAACTTTTTTCTGTAGTATAATAGATATTTTATAGCGTTTAATCCCCAAAAGTTCACTTAAAGAGATTGACATTAGGCATACAAGAGTGTCATTCATTACATATACCCTAAATTAACAATTCAATTTATCATTATACGTGGTTCATTTAAATGTAAGACTTTTAAAACACTCCAGTCCAGCTACTACAAAATCGACTAATTTTAACTAACTTAATGCATAAACCACTAGTTTATTCAGTGAACTGATAGGCTTTTGTTAAAAAAAATTATGGTGACCCAATCATACATTTTACTTAATTATTTTGTTAACTACGACATTACGATCCCCCAAAAGTCTGGTAAATTAAGATGGCGAATATACAAAATACGTTGCGTTGCCAATCGAGCATCATCTACGATTATTTCAATCCATGATTTAACAAACATTAAAAAAAAAAAAAATGGACTACTAGATTTTGAAATAAAAGTAGTTTACCGAAAAAAAAAGAGTTGATTTTTCAGTAATAGAACTTGAGTGTTGAGTTAAAAATTGGAAATTTACTTAACCATAGTCCTAAAAAAAGAAAAGCATGTTTTTTTTTTAATTTTGACAAAATTCATCTATCGTTCCATATTAATTAAAAAAAAAACAGCGTAAAATCAGGAACGACATTAGGAGGAAGGTGTCTTTTTTGGTAGTGAACTCAAATTCAGATACCCCCTCTCCCCACAAATATTTCTTAGGCTCGTATGCGTATAATAAGATACATCTTGTATATCGGTGCACCATTATAGGATTTTCTGTAGGAGTCATAAAAACTTACAATTTTAAATTTATTTTTAAATTTTATAATTGCAGTAGTTAGTAGTAATACATAGTTTTAAAATTGATTATTAAAGTGATTATTTTATGTTTGACAACATTATGTGTACCATCTCTACTTTATGCGATTATGGCGTAGATATATATGCTTATGATATATTATTAAACTCGGTTATTCTTTAAATATATATATTATACACCTACATAAAAAGAACATTACGAATCTAAATATTAATTGTAAGTAGCTGAGGCATCATTTTACGTTTCAAAATTATCATTAGACAATCGCCGGTTGTATTATATTCCATTCTATATAGGTACTACAACGCACGCAGGACTTTATAATTGCAGTTCCAAAAAACCGTCATTAAAACGAAATTTGACGTACCTACTTACCATTTAAGGTACATCTATATATGGGTACTGTTTTTAATATAATAATTGTAATCTTCTTAAAATTATATCCTAAAATACACTACGCATTCTTTTTGAGGACGAATAAAATTACATAATTCGTTATGGTATTTAGCAAAAATTAATTGTAGGTACACAATAACGTGTACCTTTATGTTATTATATATATATAATATTAAATTGGTGTATACGAATTTCCACGACCTTGACAGTGTTTACTGTAGCCAGGTATCTTGTAGTTTAAGAAAATTTTACATATGACGTCATTTGCGCCCACGGTCATCTTCTTCGCAGTATATACGAGTATACGTTGCAGCAGTATTGCGTTTTGTTTTTAAATCATTTCAGCAGGTCATTACTGCAATGTGTTGACGAGTAAACGTAATAAATTTGGGAATATTGTGTAATTTTTATCTGAACTAAATAATACATATATATTTATTCATAAAAAGAAAAATAACGAAAACAGTAAATGTACTATAGGAGTTAACGAATATATTTAGTTCAATAAACAACATACTACAGGTATGCCAGTTTATTTTTGTATTGTTATTAAGATTATTCGATTATATATATATATATATATCCATAAATCGCACGTAAATAGAACCAGAACGATTTCTCCTACAGAAAAAAAAAACGTAACACCTGAGGCTAAACCTACTGTTTGTAACAATATGCGGATAAAGTGAAGGGGGTATTAATATATTATATATATATATATATATATTTCTCTACAGTTAAAATGATGAATTGCATTCTGACTACATAATAAAAACATTCAAGTACATATTTATTTAAGAATATTTAAAATTTTTTTTTAAAATCAAATCAATATATTGATATATATTCAGAAGTAAAATCTACTAGAAAAGTTATAATATACAATATACCTACTTTTAAAAGGTATAAGGCGAGGTATAAGGTACGCGGTCAATATCTAATGACGAAATATCTACAATTTTATATATTAAGTCTATTATAAGATAAATCTATTTAACAAAATATCTACAGTTATTAGGTATACACGGTGAGAAAGTCTATAACAAAACAAGTCTATTTAATAAAATATCTATAGTAATCTAGGTAAAGGGCTAAAGGGCTGGTATAATAAGTATACCGTACACATTATTATTATATCGCAAGTTTCCTCAGTAACTTTTCAGTTATTTTTTATTTCTATAAATGTGAGAGGGGGTGAGGAAGACCGAAAAAGAGGTGGGGGATGTGATGGCGTGATATGAGAAAGGTGGGGCAAGTGAAGAGCACGCAGGGGATAGAGTTAAGTGGAAGTGTAGGACTAGGGTGGCCGACCCCAAAATGTTGGATAGTTGTGAGAAAAGGCGAAGGAGGAGAAAAAAAATCATATATATATATATATATACGAGCATACATAATACATAATATTGAGTGACTGAGCACGCTCGGTCTTTTAATTTATACGCATATACATTTTATGAAAGTGAACAGTGACGAGACGGTAAGAGGGGAGTCAGTCAACAAATTAATAAAAAATATACAACCTTTTTTTTTTTTTTGCTTATATTATATTTACACGTTTCTTACTGTTTTCACAGAAATAAGTCGGTTAAATGTCGCCAGTCGACAAATTAGTAAAAAAATTAAGACTTTTTTTTTTGGTTTGTTATTAAAATACAAATACACTACCCTCCGCCATCATTTTAGTTCTAGACTCGTCCCTGAAAGTGAACTGTCCAATATAAAATAATTACTATAAAATATAGGTTAGGAGAACCAATTCTGTAACCGTAGGTTATACTATATTTCCGGCTTCTACGTGTATTTTTAGTTAATTTTTTAATAAAAACAATTTTTCATTTTATAAATTATTATTTTATTATTTTTTATGTATAACTTTTTATACGCGGAAGCCAAATAATGAAATGCAATCACAAGTATAACATGAATAATATACAGTATTATATTAAAATGTATTACAACTAAAACCAATTGTAAATATTGATATTAATATTGGTAACCAGTAACCGCGGCAACGAATTATAAGACGTTCAATTATTATTATCAAATCAAATATCTCCCTATATACTCTCAAGCAGAAATGAGTGGCCGAGATTGTATTGCATTCTACCAATGGATTTATTGCAATGTTCCCAAATGACGGACCATAAATGCAGGAAAATTTAAACAATTGGATGGTTTTTGATGAGGAAATCTGCCGTTAGTATTATTTTCAGATACAATGCGTTGCAGCACGGTAGTAGAATTATTTAAATCGATTGAGTATCACTAGATATCATGAAAATATGATAGGTGCAACACCATCACGGCTCATTTCTGTTGGCTGTGTGTAACTATGACAACAAATCATAAAGAAAGACGGACACAACTTACCTATGTATTGAAACCTATGAGTGTTACATACATTTTTTATAAAATTCGTTTTATATAATACGTATATAACAATATAACTATGATAATTTCATAGTGTAATTTCTATATTTTTTTTTTATCGACCGATACACATAATATATTATGTACATTTACAGATTTGTTAACGTTTTTAGTTATTTTCTGTAGTTTCCATTATGCTTCAGAAAGCTATTGAAAAATCGAAAATATATTACCTTTTCAAAATACCCTACAATCAATATCATATTAAAAAGATTTTTACCCGAAAAATCTCTTATTCGACTCTCTTTCCACCCAAAAACGAATAGTATATATACATAATATATTAATATATATATATATATTGGTAACCATGACAAGTTTATTTATTATTTTTTAATTTATAAAATTTTTTTATTAAGATAATATTTTGTTACGCTTATGAAACTACTGGGAAAATCAAAAAACGACCTTTATAAAGTAACAACTAGAACGAATTTGCTATCAAAAAGCTTTACAACCCGAAAACTTTTAATTTAGTCCTACCCGAAAATGTATACATATTACATAGGTACACCCATAGGCACCTATATAAAATAATAAAAAAAAAAAACATATTGTAAAACGCTCAGAATATTATAAAATTAAAATCTGTGCTGACTTTTATTAGTAAAATTATATAGGTAGGTACGAGTAACAACACACAAAACTACATTCTATTTTATATATAAGAATATAATGTAAGTACCTATACCTAATTATTTTTAAATTGTCTATAAACAATGAAAAATTACAAACGACTTAAGAATTACCAAAGATTACCAGAAGTGGTTTGGCCCCTCGTCCAAACTTTTATTTTATTAACGATTTGAGTAACAGTTTTATACCTACGAAATAAATTCTCGTAAATTAGAATAAAGGTACCTAATTAAAATGATATTCGTTTATACGGTGTGGATAGTGATGACTAAAGACTAAGACATAGATAATACTATATTAGTTATGTAAATTATAATCGAATGAAGTTTGAATTTATTTCATTATTTTTTTTAATAAACTTATAAAAAATTATCCTTCGATGAGAATAAAAATACAACAAAAAAAGTAATTAGAATACGTAATCGCATATACAAATGTATTTAAGTACCTTTATTCGAATACTTCATGGTAAACATGACTGAAGACTGTCAATAACTATCCAAGCAACAAATATTTTGTTCAGTCCTGCTCACGGTTGCCATTAGTAGAAAATCTCCTGAATTATTTATCAAGTTATAACAGCTACCTAATATTATACTAATTATTTTTAAAAACATTCAGATTTTTTGTATTTTTAAGTAGTCCAAAATAGTTAAGTATAGTAAATCAGTGAATTCGTAGTAGGACCGAAAAATGAACATTAATTAAAATGTTTAAAAGTTCAGGTTTACAAAATTATAAATGCAATTTACTAACAAGTGATTATATACCATACAAGGATTAACTATACACGCAATATTTTAGTACACTTAATGGAAAACAGCTATATAATACACATTATACCTATTAAAATGTTTTTAATTAATTTTATAGATCAAATATTTCAAAGATCAAAATTGTATTATACATGTCAATTATTTTAAAACTAATTGATACATTTGAAATTAAAAATAAGTTAAAAAAGATGATGAATGTGCACGAATATAATATAGAATAATATATTATAGAGTAAATAATATACTGATATATACGTTATACGTTCACTAATAAGAAATAAAACATTAAGTTATCTCTGCTCTTCTTAACTAATACTTATAAATATTATAGTGATTATGTTTTAAAAGAATATATAATATTATATTATGTATGTAGGTATATGGTATATAGGTACCTAACTCAACATTTAAATAAAACCATATTTATCAAACTATCAGATACTTAGAAAAAAATATGAATATGAGGTATAATTTTTAAATTTTATACATACCAATTCTTAAAAAAAAAAATCCGGTCAATAGGAGATAGAAATTGAAAACACTGCTGGTAGGGTAAGATACTGGTGAGTGATGGTAGATATATATTGAATTTTAAATCATGATAAATCATTTCTTTCGATAAAAATATTCTGAGCGGATCTTCGGTGTAATAGACCTAATTAATAAACATTTAAATACTTTGGAAAAATTTTTGAACATTTTATAACTTATAGATTGTGTATAATTGCAAAATAATAAAAATTAGAATGTACGTTACATTTTGAATTGCAAAATTATTAGTCTTGAAAACGTTTAAAAAGGTACCTAATTACTAAAAGTTATAGGTAATACAGAAAGCACCATAAAATTTTATGATAACAAATAATAAAAATATGACGTGAAACTACAAAATATCGTTTCTAATTACCACTCCACTTGACCGTAGTGGTCAAAATTTCAAATTTCTAAAAACATTTTTTCGGAATAACGAGGATTAACCCGGTCTTTTTGCTATTTTTCGGTAGTTTTTCGTTATGCGTTTACCGAAAAAAATCTAAAAATTACTTCTTCGAAGTACCTGCCATCTTGATCAAACCTCTACCTGAAAATGGGTACACACACGTAACGATTGTATCAAGTGCTCTGGTCAAAAAATGTTTTCTCGAAAAATAAAAATAACAAGAAAAAATTAATAGATAAATAAACATAATCTAAAAATTCACACAGTTGTTAACTCGTAAAATACAATATAGTAAATTATAACTTAGATACATATATATAACTTAAGATAATTTATTTATATACAAACAATATTAAAATTTTAATTAAATAATATATATGATGTCGATAACAGTGTTTTTTTTTACCTACCTACTATTTTTTTTATACATTTAAGCATTACAATAATTATTACTTTAATTTAGAAATGTATTAATATTTATTTCGGAGACCAGTAGGAAATGGTGAATAGGTCGCAAAAAATAGGGTCACTACAAGTTTTGTTCATTCGTTATTATATTATTATTATTACAAATCTAGAGCGTATACGTATTTGAATACTTACCTACTTTTAAGTTTTATTTCACCGTACTTATAAATATAATACTATTTCCCAGGATACTTTTTAAAACAAAAATGTTTATTATGAAGATTAATAACTTTAATAAATACAAAATTAATTAAGAAATTGCCATATAAAACTTAAAACATATATTAAAATATATATGTATACAGTGAATTCTGGAAATCTTGGAAAATCTTTGTAAATCTCTGGTAATCGTCGGAAATCAAAAATTTTAAAGTACACATTTTTTAATAGTGGTTTCCTCTCTGTTATTATAAATTACCTGTTAAATATTAGGTGTGTTTTCACGATTAACCAAATGTAATTTAGTTACTGAATTTTATAAACAATCAGTTTTGGTTACAATAATTTATAACCGATCAAATGGAATGGTAATTATGTTTGGTTATAGATAAGACAAAATAACATAACCTGGTTAATCGCGAAAACACGCCTATTATAATAAACAAATATATATGTATCCTTCGAAAATCATTTTAATTCCACCACGTTATACTTAATGACTGCCTAAATATATATAGATAATAGTACTAAAATCTAAATGATGTGTATAAGTTTAAAAAACTTAAAAATAAAAAAATAATAAGTCATAAATGATACACTTTTTTAAGTTTTTAAATTGATGAATAACCTATAATTTTATTATAATAATTGTATTACCTACATTAAGAAAGTTATATTATATGGATGCACTTATATAGCTTTTTTTAATATAATTGCAAGTGATTGTACAACATATTATATACCTACGGTTTAATTATAATCGAATTTTTTGATATTCTTAATTATATCTACCTAATTAAAAACTTACATTATAATATTATATAGAGTAGCATAAAATGTTAAAGATCAAACAGTTTAGACTTAAGTAGATCATTTGCACCAGGTATATAATGTATTATTAATAACTGGTAATTCGAGTGTAAGTATATTATAAGCTATATAGGTAGTCGGATTGGTTTGCAAAAAAAAACTTCAAAAGTAGACTGCTTTTGGTTGTCAATGTTAATAATTAATAGGTGCGTACTAATTGTATTTTAATCGGTTAAAAATTAAGATACACATAAAAAATAAATTAGAAAATCAAATGTTAATAATACATAGGTAGGTAGGTATATCTAATATATTATTTTATAAAAATAAAAATTACTTTTCTGCGAAAAGATAATGATGGGAACACAACTTTTTGTAGGAGAAATGTAACGAGTATTCTCACGACATATAGAAGAAATAAATAATTTTAATTTATGTTAATTTCATCGACATATCAGCTATTGACAACAGTGACGTGGCGATGGACCTTTCCTAAAATCCGTAGCTTATTTTTTATGAATAATATGTCAATTTTATCAATTTTCTGAACAGGAAAAGAGAGGAGTTAAAAATGTGTACATTATACTTCAATGATACCTACAGATCGCCAGACTACTGATTGACATGCATTTTTCGAATGATGGCATGATGAATAACATAATATTATGACACAATCGTTCACGTTTAATTCGAATATAATATGTATTATTATAAATTGTGAGATCGATTGGTACCGAAAATGGACACGAGTCCTAATTGTTTGGGATCATAAACTATATGGGTAGGTACCTACCTATTTACGTATTTCGCACATATTTCTTCTGTGTTCCCACATTGGTGAAAATAGAAAAATCAAAAAGTTATTTCTCAATACAATATCTTTCTAAATGTAAACATTTTTTTTTCCATATTTTTAATGAGACTATGCGGTTTCTCTTAGACTAGGGGTCGGCCGTAAAATATCGGTTTATACCTATATTTTTGTCCTACAACACTACCATCAATATACAGAACGGAAACGACAAATGGTCGAGTACCATCGAAATAATGAGACCGCGTAGGTTTTCACCGCGGCGCGGGTGACATTGCCAAGAATGGTCCAGCGTTATAATAGTATACTCTGGGGAAACCGTTTCGCGGCCGATGAACCGATGAAAACCGTGCGGCGGCGAGCCATTTCCTCCATGAACAGATATAGAATAAAAACAATACCAAAAAGATTGTATTCTTGTATATATATAGAGAAAGGTAAATTTAAAATAAAAAAAAAATGCAGATTCGATACGGCTGACGGAATAACGGTGGGTGATCACACGCGTCGAACTTTCGGTACAGCGTGCAGTTTATAGGTTAGGTTATATAGGATTTGTAACAAAATCAGGATTCTCGTCTACGAAAAATAATAATTTATAAAATTTACACCACGGCCCGGAATCGATTTTATTTAATGATTTATTCTGGAAATAAAAAAGTACACAAAATTCAAATTTATTTATATTATAATATGCAATGTTCATTTAGTTTAGTTCAAAAAAAGTCATTTTTTATACGCGGTTTTGTGTATGAACCGCACGTAGTTAATATTTAATCGATAAAAATCTGCTAGGAACTATGGTAAGTTGTTTCGGCCTCGACATCTGTTTTTTTTTTTTTTTACAAAATTATGTTTAACCATTGACAAATGATTAAACAGATGAATATCCGACATTGTCTATATAATACACATGATTCAAATCCACAACAAAATAGTTATATTATCACACGCACATCTCATAACAACTTCAAATAATATCATATATTCCAAATCTTTATTTTATTATTACGTGGTACCAATGTACCATATTAAAGTTTACAACCGCATAATTTCGTTTCTTTATAACATATAACTTACTAAATTTTATGTTGTTTTTTTAATATATTATTATACCTGCAGATACCTATACAAGATAATTTAGTGTTATACAAGAAAGATATATTTAAAAATATCATGTATTATATAGAAGAAATTGTCATTATTTTAATATAAAAAAATTCAGTACTTGGAGTAACTATTATTTTTTTTTAACAAAAATAATTAACGATGAACCTAAATGTTTTAATGAGAAAAAAGTGACATAGGTACTATCCAATTTTAACGTAGAAACGAAAAAATAATACCACGTGAATTATATTCATGTATCTCAAACTACTGGAATGAATACGATTATAAAAAAAAAAAAACAAGTCCAGTTATAAGAAAAATCGGTATAAACCAGTTAAACGTGTCAGAACTTCCCTCTTTTTTCCTATACTCGACCACACAGTGTATATATATAATATACCTATATGTATATATATTTAAATAAGTAAAGGATAAAAATAACATTGAAAAATCTAAATTTAAATCGATTATTTGAGGAATTCAATTTTGATTTGTAGGTATATAGGTACAAACAATTAATATAATATATATGAATCGAGAAAGAAAATAATAGGGTATATATATACCCTATTATTTTATTATATATTATAGGGTATATATATATACAATACTGCTTTCAGCTGAACGATTACGCGATATCTGCGCGATTGCAGCAATCGTTGGGGAGGTATTAAAATAACGAAATACATTTTGTTTAACCGTGTTTTGTGTGCACGTTTTTTTTTTTTTTTTTTTTTTTTTACATACGAGCATATATACTCGTAGAAAAAAGGGATGAAGCCAAACACTACAAACGTTACGTAATCTACATAATGCGGGTGTTTTAAAGGGTTCGGTGAAGACCTTTTTTTTTTTTATATTTTCCCCGTGGAAAGTAAATGATACGTTGGACTTGGTTTCTAAGATAAAATAAAGAATTTTATTTTTTGACTGGTCGTCGTCGTCGAGCCTGACCACAAGGTTTCGTTCATCATTTTGGGGAGGGGGGCTTATCAAAACAAGTTGACAAATTCCTTCACGGTGTTGCTGCCGCTCGATGGGAATGCCCGCTCCTCCTCTGTGTAGCGGTCGTGGTTCTCTGGGCACGCATCACAAACCACGGTTAAACAATAATAATACGCGTGTTACGTCGTCCAGAAAGGTAATATAACGATGAGAATGTGTTCGGTGTTCCTATACAATAGAGCTTCAATGTAAGGAAAAAAAAAACTTACAATGTATAAATATCCAATTTAGCTAATTAAGACGTGGGGCACTATGTTTAAAATGTATAAAATCGGTTTGAAGCTAACAGAGTTAAAAGCTCGGTAAAAAAAAAAAAATAATAAAGACTTAATGTAAGATCTGCGTATGGTGTATGCGTGACGCTAAAATTCAAAATTCATACAAAATGGCAAATGCATTACCACGTTTTACGTTTTATTCGTTATGAAGATAATTGTTACAAGCTTGTATATATATATATATATATATTGGTATGTAACAAATTAAATGTATACCTACGTAATTATAAAAATCAATTTGTTTACAATTGGTAGAACATATTTTTAAAAATAAAATTACCGGTCAAATTATCAAACAACACTATACATTTATACTACTATTATTTGGTAAGTGCATCTATCTACTTACAATATGTGATTTAATACAATGAGAAGAGTGTAAAAATTACTATGCACTTCTTCCTTAGGTTGGGTATAAGATTACCATAAGGCAAGTGCATAATTGCAAAAAAGTATAAAACAAACTTGGAATACTTATATAATACTCATAATTTGAACTTTAAAAGAATCTGAGCACACGTCATTTGATAATATAAAAAAAAAAAATCCATATCACTAAAATAAAAGGTAGTTAAAAAATAATAATCAGAAAAACGACTATACACAATAGGTACTAACAAATAGAAAACCCATAAAAATATCCCTAATAATAAATAATAGTTTGGGAACTTCCATTACCAATATTTCACTTATTAGTACCAACATATAACGCATTATTTGTACCATCCGATTATTCACTTACCCCACCTATGTATATTTTATATTACGATAAAAAAAAATCACGAACGAAGAATATGTTTAATCATATTCGTTTTAAAAGCAAACGTACGTAAAACAAGGGCTTTCTTAGTATTTTAAAAAAAATTCAATAAATCGAGATTTACTTGTAAAATCGATTTCCGAAAGCAATCGTAAACCTACGTACATATTTTTTCATGATATTATATTGTAGGTATTAAACGGTACTAAGGTACATAAATATAGAAAGTAGAAACATAAAACACTGCAAATCTAATAATAGTTTTTAAGGTCATAAATATAAAAAATTTAGTGGAGCATCGATAATTAGAACAATTAATCCGAGTCTATGGTAAGTATCTACATTATATTTATTATTTATTAGACTCGATTCATATATATGTATATATATATATATATATATCGATTATAAAATTATTATAATAGGTGACCTAGGTACCTACCTATTTAAAATGTTTTTGAAATGTGTATTTCATAATGTCCTTAAAGTACAGGACAAAACGAACATTATCAAAAGACATTTTAAAAAAATATGTACAAATAATAAATAAATTATTTAGTAAATAATTACCTACTAAATATACCAGAGAAGCATAACGATCCAAGTCCACTTTTTACGAAAATGAGGTTTGTTATTCGAAATTTCTTTCCGCGTAAGTAGTTTTGTTCATATTAATTCAAGTCCTATCGGCAATATATTAGGCGTCAAAGTCAGAAAATATATTTTTATTAATGATCTGTCCATTGTCTCGTACAAAATGATTTTGTTGCTTTTTGTTTTTTGCTTCTCCTGAAAAATGTTTAAAATGGACTTGGATCGTTATGCCTCTCAGGTACATACTGATCCTGTACATTTTAGAAGTACAGTTAATATAATGTCAAAAGACTCAATTATTAAAATACAGTATAAATTGAATACTTGAAAAATGAATGAGGACGCCACACTTTCGAAAATCAGCCGCTAAACGTGATTTCGTATACCTACTTCATCATGGATTCAGGATTGTGAAGGATACATACATCTATATACGAAGTTATACATATATAGTAAACGTACATAAATAATTTTTGTATCGCCAAATTAAGACAATACTTTCGATGTTTGGCTAGTCCCGTTGCTGTTTAATATTAATACGATTTTTTTAAAAAGTCTACAACAAATAAGTATATGAATATCCAAAAAATAACTTGCGGCATCCATGAAGTAGATACGAAAATTTGCTTTTTAAAAATAAATTTCGAGATTAATATATTATTTACAACAATTACCTAATATAGATATTTGTGAATTAGCATACCTATACCTAACCAAATCTTTAAATTTAGTCGTAATTAGATTTTTACATAGGTACTAAATAGTATTATATAATACATAAACCCTCGTATAAACCCTTTAAAAGCGTCCTCTTCAATGTTAATGTACCTACAAGTATAATTTTATTTGGAATTTTGGAATTTTTACATTTTTACGTAATCCAAATTTCAATTTTCGTTTTGATTAGACAGCCGATTTAAATATTATTAGATATTTTATGTCTTTATGCACTTGGCAATTTGGTTATCTACATATTTAAAAATAAAATAGAAATACCTATTTATGGGTTAATTTATTTAAATGACTACCTCCTACCTACCTATATCATGAAAAAATAAAATTCGAAAAGTGGTAAAAAATGCATAACGAATAATAAACGATATACGGTAGTTATACTTTTACTAATTTTTACAATATTTATCTCATTTTTTATTACTCCAACTTGTGAATTAATTATTTATTTTAAATCATGGGTACCTATAATATGAAATATAATTCGAAATATCTATATAAAATAATTAAACACTATACATTTTGACGATAAATTATTAGAACATATAGAAATCACATTCAAAACAAAATCACATTGATTCACGAGTACAATTGATATAGTGTAATAGTACAAATGATGAATTATAATATTATTCCTATACGGTTTTTCAACGACAAACAATAACATAATGGAAAGTATTACATTTTGTACATTATTTACACAGTTAAATTTTTCATAAACCGAATATAAATGCCAGAAAATCTTCATTTAAAAAATTTGTTTTTTTTTTCACAATTCTCAGTGAACATATTATTATTAGCTGTTTACAATCTCTAAACACATAGCTTGGTAAATATTTTAATTGTTAACAATAATAATAATATGTCACTATCGACTGTCAAGTATAATATCAGACAATAATAATATTATACTAGGTACCTAGTTATTGTACATAATCACAGTTTTAGATAAGAAAAACCCTGTAGTAATGTAGTATACGGGCTAGACGTATACACTAGGTAATATTTTACAAAGGCCTCAGTTATATACATAATTATCATAATGAACAAGCAAAACCGACACAATACAGCACGATTACGTTCGATTTAATTTTAGAAGCACTACCGAATACTTTTTACAATCTGAGATATCACCACAGACGTCGCAATATCATGACGAATGTCACAGTTCGGGAATGTAACGACTGGAAAAGAGCAGCGACGATGAAGTGAAAAGCCACGAGCAAGTTTCTAAAACCGAACGTGGTCGAGTGATTTCTCTAATTTGTGCCGTGCCGTCGAATTCAATCGATTCAAAATGAAAATGTATGCGCAATTAACTGGCCGTTTTTTTTTTTTAAAACGTCCGTTTTCGACTGGACACAACAAGTGTTCGGCCGAATAATGGTCGTCGACATTGTGTTTAATAATAATAACAATAATAATAATAATGATAATGTACGGCCAGATTTCCGTAAAATATACGGACTCTCTACCTGTATATATATATATATATATATAGAAATGTTTGGGTCGGACGTACAAGCGCGTGTAGGACACACACCTGTTGCTATGATCGGTTTAGCACGCGTAAAAAAGTTTAAAGAAAACAAAAAAAAAAAAAACACTCACCGTTCGACCCGTCTCATGTGCGAGATATCCGTAATTTCGTTCCGACCGTTGGTAAAAAATTGGATCGACGACGCACTACTCTAATCGATGTTTGCTCGAAAATCTGTGTTCGTGCGGTTTCTATTCGTTACCTATCGTATTTTTCTTCCGCTTTCCGAATCCGCGCACAGACGCGACGACACACGATACACGGGTACGGCGGTGTCCGCGCGGACGAACTTTCGAAATATGAATCCGGAATTCCGATACAATATTTATTATCGCGGTACCCAGTTCCGGTAACGGCGGAAGGGTGCGGGGACGGACGGACGGACGGTGTCGTCTGTGTACGTATCGCGCGCTCAGGTACGGTCCGGTACGTAAATACAATAATAAATTATATTATTATTATTATTATTATTATTATCGTAAATAATAATAATATGTCATTGTCGTTACGGGCATGTGTAAGCGCGTACACCACCACTCGATAAACTAAATATTACTCTGTATTACTACCTCTATTTATTGTAAATTTGTTTTTATTATTTTTGATACGATTGTGTGTCTGTGTGTGTGTGTACGTACGTGTTTTTTTTTTGTTTTTGGGAATTTTCGACCGAACATGCGCGCACACCGGTGGAGACCGAATGGCTTGTCGAGCGCAAGGCTAACGCGACGACGGCGGCGGCGGTTCTCTGTTGCGTTGTGACGGCCGGGAGTAGGAAAAAAACACTACAGGTAATAGCAGCGGTATCGTGTCGTCGTGGGTACCTATATGACCGCGGTACGGGACACGTTTGGTGGGGAGGCCAGGTGATACGGCCAGGTGAACCAGGTATTTCGGTGTGCGTGTGTCTGCGGCTACGTGTATTACGGCTGCGGCGTCACTCGCCTCCCCCCCCCCTCTCCCAACCGGCGAAACCGGCTTCTCCCCTCCCCAACCCCCACCACAGCCGTACCGCTGCCGCCGACGGACCGTCCACGCCCCGCCCGCCGTAGCGTCGCGCGGGATCTTCTTCGCCGCCGCGCATCGTCGTCGTCGTCGTCGTCGTCGTCGTTCGCACTCGTCGTCGTCCTATACAATATAATAATATAGGTAGCGTATAATAATAATATGTAGTAGGGACCGAAAGTGGCGACCTTCAGAATATGACGTGTATTATCGTTATGACGTTTACGGTTTATTTTATATTATATTATTATCGTTATCGTTATCGTTATTTATTACGTGCGTATGATTATTATTATATGCACATGGTGTACGGGCACATGGACGGGACACAGGCCGTGTGGAATATGGAGATTTTTTTTTTCGGCGACGACGACGAAAGGGCTTCGGGATCGGCGTCTAAAGGATCACGCCGCCATTCCCGTCGTCGTCCTTCGAAACGCGTTCTCCAGCGTGCTCTGTCGCCGTGCAACGCGTTTATCGACCATAAAAATATTATGATAAATAAACAATAATTATGTACCGAACCAAAAGCTAACACGAGCCCAGAGCACTCCCGAGGTAGTGGCGGCTTTAGGCGGCCATGCCCCTATAAAAAAAACGTACAATTTTCCGTATAACATTTAACGTTTAATTTTACAGTTATCACACTAATACATTGGCCATCTTATATCTAACGGCGTCTAATAAGCAAATAAAAATAAAAAGGTCATCAACTCAATTTTGCCCCTCCCCCTCAAAATTAAATGCTAGAGCCGCCACTGTCCCGAGGCGCGTGGCTGGGCGAACCATGCGCTAATCCGAACCGGCGCGCGGCGGGACTTTTTTATTTGCACTCACTACCTGTGAGTGGGCTCGCCGCCGAATGATGTTTTCCTATAGTTCGCCGACACCATTCAGTAGATGCCGCGTTCGCATACGGCATACCTAACCTATTGTATAAAATACAATGAACGCCTTATTATATTATGTATTTACTGGGTTTCGGTGACACATTTTCATTTAAAAAAATTAAATATGATTAGCCCGACACGATAATGGTCTAAATAAAGGAAGGTAAATATTATATAATATTTGGTGTAAATTTAAAAAATAGAATTCCTTTCAGAATTAGGTACGTAAGAGTAACCATGGTCGATTTTGACGAAATGGCAAATGGTGTTTATTACGTAGGTACATTTTTGGTAGTTTAATCAGTGGCGGCTGGTGGCTAAAATAGTTGGTAGTGCACACTTATAAAATACTATACAATAGCAAGTATCGTGAATTCAATGAAGCGAAACCTATATTGTATTTATTTCACCCAATAGTTTCATCGGAAAACATAACTTTTTATTATTTACATCGCAACCACAAATCCAATCGTTTTTTTAGTACAACTCTATATTAAAATTCATTTTATTATTTAATCTTTACATTTTGACTCGTTTACAACAGTTAATTTTGGTTTTGGCTTACATTCATTTTCAATCGTGACCATTTGCTCCAACGATAATGATGAAAAATGTAGCTGTATGAGAAAACCCAGGAGAACTCCAACTGAATGTTGTTTAAACATTTTTATTTAATTTTACAATTTAATAACACCCTTACACACTATGTATCTACACTTTTTTTACTTTAATAAAACACGTACCTACCTACATTGGTTTAAAATTAATGAATATAAAAGACCGACAAAAACAAAAAAAAATTCATGATAATTCATAGATAGGATAATTTGGATTGTTGATAACGCGATCAGCGAATATAAAATATAAGTACCTAAATACTACTGCGTAGTTGTGCACTGTACTCCGGCACTTGCGTCGCCGTGATATTTACTCGGTAAATAAGATACGACTCACTCACCGCAGACCGCTGAACGGTGCACAAGTCGTTTATGCACCACTCCATTCAATATATTATTAATCGAATTATTGGAATAGTGGGAATGTAACAGTCAAATGTGCATGCGAAAACGGAGCACATTTCAATTGTGCACCATCGTAAATATTCGGCTCAGACGTTAGCACGCCGTGCCTGTCACTTTGTTAATCGTACAACTACTGCAATCTTCGCCTCAAGACGTATTCTGGCGTTTGTTGGCAACCCGTATAATAGCGAATATAGTGTACTCGTGCAGTGCATATTTTAGAATTAATGTGATAAAAAAAATCGAAATCGGTCCACCGGGTAAAAAGTGGCGTGCCAGGGTAACGTCATCCTGGCACGCCAAAGTAAAATCGATTTTTCTCGATAACATTTTTGGGTACCTACAAATTCGGGGATTGGTGGTACAAATTGGTACAAATTATGGTACAATTAGTGGGATAAAAAAATTCTAAAAATTCCAATATGGCGGTGCCAGGATAACGCACCTCGTGCACTGTACCTATAGGTTATAGGTACATCTTAAACAAGATAGAAACGTATTTACCTAATGTCATTATGGTCAATAAATATAAATCATACGTATACTCGTATAAGCCTTAAAAAATATTAAATTATCATATATTACCTTAAAATCAGTGGTGGATTTGTGGAGGGACGCAGGGGGACGGAGCTACTCTTCATTTTTTTCATGTTTAACCGCATACCCATTAATTTATTTATTAAGGAACGCAGTGTTTGTTTTAATTTTTATTTAAGATTTTTAAAAATTATAATTTTTTTTTTTTTTTTGGAAAAATCGTGAAATTATGAAAATGAATGTTTTTTGTCCTTATCACATAATAAGTTTTAGATAAAAAAAAACATGACATAAAATGTTGAATAGTTGATCTTATTATATCATATTGGTATCATATAGGTAATAAATAATCTTCATTATCCGTAAATGGCTAAAGCCTAAAAGGATGGCGAAATCAATGCGACACCGATAAACTTCATTTCGGTCTACATCTACAATTCCTCGATTATTCATTTAAAAGGAAAAGTGTTAAATTATTTTGAAAGAGGAATGCTTAATTAAACTATGCTATCTTGAAAATATGTAACCCAACAATGATGTAAAAAAAAATTGGGATTTTTCTATTCTATTCATGTTATATAATAATTTAAAATGTTTTTAAAAATGTTCCCTGGTTAAAAAAACTTTGGATAGAGGGTGTGGGGGACGAAGTCCTCCACGGCATACCTTTTTTTTTATTATGTTCCGGAACGCTGATTTTTTAACTAAGCTCAGAGTCCGCACTTATTTTTTTTTCCAATTCAACCACTACTTAAAATATTTTGTATTTTTCAAAATTATTGATGATGCACGTGCTCCTGTGCACAATAGCACGAATCGCCACTGGTAGTTTTGGTAGTTGGTGTTAATCGAAAAAGTAAAAATCTAAAAATTTTGATCTTTAATTAGGACCTCTTAAAATTACCATTCTTAAGGCCTTATTCTAATGGGAAGATGGGCCCAAGTCCCAAATTAGGTAGTAATAAATGTCAAATGGGCAGTTGGCTTCAAGAATTTGTACAGTACACTTAATGTGTTTAAAAATTGAAAATTAGGTACCTATATACAATTTAGTTCTAAAGTAATAATACAACTTCGTATTTTATATGGCGAGTTTTACGGAAGTCGTGTTTTCCCCATACGAAAATCATACGTATGAGTACAAAATAGCCTCCCCCCCAGGTTCGTCGAGCCACGCGCTGTGGAGACCCCTTTTAAAATTCGTTGCCATATAGTTACTATATAGAGAGATTATTTGACTTGACGATCGATTAATCGGTTTACATCATATTTTTTCTTTTATAACCTATAGAAACCTGGACGTATCGTTAACACGCGCTCGTAGTGTGTTTTTCCTAATATGTTTTCCTGAAAAAAGGCACTTTTTGAGTTATTGTAAAAGTCTTGAATTGGACAACTGCTTACATACAGTAGTCAGCGTATTAAGAAAAGAGCCTAGTCGAGTCGGCGGCATACAGAGCGTCAATATAGTTTATTGACTATTGTCATATACGTATATACGGTATAATTCCGTGTTATTTTGGGTAACGCTGTATAATTCAAACATGCGCGTGACGGACAAGTTTCGCCCGCCGCCGGGGCTTTTTCTTAACGTGCACAGACTATATTATATAATACGACTGATACGCAGGCACGCACACAAAAAATTTTTTTCGAGGTGGTGTGATTAACCAAAAATTACAAATATATATATAGCACAATATATAGAAATACATTTTTTTTTAAAATTATATATTTAAGAATACCTACTTTATATTTTAAAAAATCAGTGGAGGGGGGGGTGTTGATCTCCTTTTCTATATACGTGACAGAATATATATATGTCTTAGAAAATATATTAAGTAGCTAACTATTATGTATTATATTAAATACTAAATCAAAATATAATACTTTATTTTTGATTAATATAAAAACACACACACACACATATATATATAATAGGTATATAGAGAAGTATCATACTTACTTGCGTTTATTTTTCCAAGAATATAATGTATAGGTATCTGATTAAAAAAAAAAAACTACGATTTTCAAAACGTATTTAATAGTCATGATTATTCAAGGTGTAAACATTATAGCGAACTACTTAGATAAGTATATATAATATCGTATATTATGATTTTATCAATGAGAGTTGATGTCATATAGATATTATGATAAGTGGATGGTGGATGGAATGTTATATAATTTTATGCTCTTAGTAAGAAGCACAATATTAATGCGTAAATAATAGGTAATATTGTAATAATAATAGTTTTTTTTTTATATATAGGTATTAGCAATTAGGCGCAGTCGGTGGTATCTATTTAAATACTAAATAGACGTAATTATGGAAGACCGTTATAAAACTGCAGTGTAAATATGTAACACCTATATATACTACGTATATATATATATATATATAGGCGTAATAAACGTGACAAATAATTAATAACGAAACAAAAATTTCAAAACATTTTAATATGGAATAATATAATGATGATTAACCTTTTATCGTTTATAATATTATAATATATATACCTACTTGGTATCTATAAGAATATAAATACAGTTGTAATATGCCTATCTATACTCGTACCCAAGGCTGGGCATTAACGAGTTAAAAGTTAAAATTAAGTTAAAAAGTCAAGTTAATTAACGCGTTACTTTTTTTTTCAGATTAACTTTTAACTTAATAAGTTACATTTTTATTAAAATGAACGTGTTAACTTCATACAAAAGTATCTAAATTAAGTTAAATTTTGCCCGAAGAACAATGCAAATTTTTGAATGAGGATTTTACCTTCTTGGTACCTAAACGCAATTTTAGTAGGTACCTATAATGGCATGTACGTAATCTATAACAATCGATGCACCACTGACACACACGCCTCGACGAATATTGGGCTCAGCCCGGTCTTTTTAACTACACGGAGACCGCAGGTATTTATGTCTATCCAGTATCGAAAATATATTGAAGTGATAGGCACTGCTTATTTTATACTACATTAGTGTGAATCAAACAATAATGTATGTATCTTGGCAGTAAGGAGTTATTTTCTGATTTCTTATATAAATCACGTGTTGTATTTTTATTTTTACATGTACCTAAACACTTTTTAAGGCAGAAGAAGTCCCCAGTAGTTTTTTTGAGCGTAAAGAGCGTAACCATCCTTTTTTACCTTTTTACGATATATATAATCGAATTTATGTATATCGAATTTTTTCTCCTAATTAAGAAATTTTAACTTTTAACTAAGTTATGTTACTTTTTTTTTCAAAGTTAACTTTTAACTTTAAAAGTTAATAAAAATATATGAGTGACTTTTAACTTAACTTAGCTTATATTATATTCAATTAACTTAACGAGTTAAAAAATATAGTTAACTTGCCCAGCCTTGCTCGTACCCATGACAAAATAAATAGATATCATCGCAGATTTTTTATACGCACAACCCACTAAAATATTCCCTCACTGCGCCTGTGTTGTATCACTTCGTATGGGCCAATGTTATCGTATGTGTTCTTGACTGTATTTACTTGTTAATTATTTAATAGTGTACATATAATTTTAATAAATCATATTTGATATTATTTATTATGATTTAGGTTATTATAATCGATGTCACGGACTAAGATAGTAAGGACTGGAATCGGAGACATTATCGGTGGACCTCAATTATTGTTTCGAGCGGTACAAGTATGGTTTATAGTGCCATCTATGTGGAAATACAAAATACTAATAATAACACAGATAATGTCATTATCAATTTTTAAACGGACTAAAAATTAAAAAATACAGTTTGATCATTTTAAATCTTAAATCTTTATTGTTTTTAATTTGTATGTACACTTATGTATTGACTAATTTTGCTAATTTTTTTTTGGCATTTATCTTGGTTGTGTTTTTATTTACAATTAAACTAAAACACTTGACTACAGAACAGCGTCGAGGCATTTCAAAAGTTGTATTTCAACAAACCATAAAACAACTTATAACATCACCAATAAAAAGTTAAAGTAAAAAAATACACGATGGTAAGTCATAACTCATAAGACATAATATTTGTCTTTTGGCGCCAATTATTCAAAATAAATATTAGTAACATTATTATTTATTTGGAGCGCTTTGACCCCTAGTTGTACCGCTCATGACTGGGTAGGTGGAGGTGTCGAAATATTTGAATAACGTTCCTCTACTACCCCCTTATCTTGTCGATACCAGTCCATGATAGTCCGTGATCTATGTTTAATTGTTTGTGTACTTAATCACCATCAAAATTCAAATCCGAATAACAAAATATTAGACCAATGAAAAGTGGTGAACTACGTTATAAGCCGGGTAAAGAGGAGATGCGCACTCGGGGGAAAAATGTGTCGACTGTGATAATACCTATCTATTTTGTCATGCTCACTGAACTAAAAACATGGAACGCTTATTGGGAATACAATTTGTGCCCATAAGAAGACTACCATATTGTTTCCTGACATTTTTGTTTCCATGATAAAAACTTTTTCTTGGACATATTATTTATTGATAATACAATATTGTGATATGATCATGAGATTATATTTGGTTATTATATTTGAAAAAAGTGATTGATAATAATAAATATTGTAATTGTTCTTATTAGTAATCAACTTTATTATAATATACTATATACTATGTGCAAATAAATTGTAAACAGTCTAACTTAAAACGGTTTCAATAAATTGACATTTGAGATGTCAATCCGAATTAATGGATGAATGAAAAATTGGTACTTCATGGTCAGCTTTATTTTCAAATATCAATGTAATTTAAAACATAAACCATATTATATACCTACTTATTATTGTATTGATTTAATATTTCAAGAACCAATACAATAATTCGGTATTTTACAAAACTTGAATGTTTAAATTATCAAAATGTAATAATCTTAAATATTCATGATAATGATAGTGTTCTGTGATAATAATCATAAGCAACAAATATAACTTACATTGCTCACCATCATTATCCATGTGTTATTAGTTCAATTGATTACCACAGTCCACATAGTGCGCAATTTAGAGCAGGGACAACTCGGCAAGGTCATAAAAGACCTGTGCACAGCCTGCAGCGCACGGTGTCTTTTTTCCACGTTCTCTTCGTAGTAGTTATATATACACGGTATGTGTAAGAGAGTTATGCGGCTATGGAAATGAATCTTGTAACAAACATTTTCTTTGGGTAAATTTCACGCATGTTATAATCGACTCTGCAGTTCGCATTATTATTATAATGCGTTATAACAGGTGTCGAGCTCGTTTTTCAATTATTTTTTTTTTTTCCTCCATCAATTAATCGGTGTGTTGTCATTATTACGCGGCATATATTACTTTAACTTATTTTTCTGTTGTATTTCTTTTTATACCTTATATAATATGAGACTTTGATTGTCTGGACACCTTAATGGTTCAGCCCTTCTCACTGATCGCATTTACCTATATATATATATATACACGTCTACATCCCTTATATATGAGACTTTGATTGTCGGGGCATCTTAATGGTTCAGCCCTTCTCGTTTGATTGCATATCTCAGCTTGGAAAGAATACAAGCTTGTAATATAATATGTGTATATGCAATAGTGACAATTTGCTAACTTCACGACCCTCCAGAATCTAAATTACATTAATTTGAACGTGTTCTTTTTTTACAAACGTCGAGCGATCATCAGCTACCCAAGGTTAGTATATTAAGTTATAAAAAAAACTGTCATAGGACGAAAACACAAATAGGGACATAACGTATAATTAAATTACCACATTTCGGTTATTACCTTCCTTACTCTATTTTGTATTTGGTTCTATTACTTTTACTACTACTACGTACTATTACGCTTTTTGTTCAACTTACAACAAAATCTTCATGAATAAAAATTGTAGGGGAATTAATTTTTTATAAAATGGTGTATTTTTCATGCACAAACAACTATTTTAAACTGTTATATGGCTTTCAATATATCAACCTTTAAAAAATATACAATAATACGAATACATTGATTTCCCTGGTGTAGAAGAAATAAAAAAAATGTAAGAAAATACCAAGTTACGAGCGGAAAAATGGGCTGTACCCCCCAAAAAATAAATAAATAAATAAAAATTCCGCCTTGCCCCCTTTTGATAAGTGTTAACCCCCCAAATTGGGGTTTTTCAGTAAATCTCAATAAATATTATGCTTACGATAAAATGTTTTAAATACAAATTATTATTCATCATTTAATTGTCTATAATTTTTATAATATATTATTGTTTAGATGTAAAGATTAGGTCAGAAAAATATCTGAAATCACAAAAAAAAGTGTGTAATAAGAAAAATTACAAAAAAATAGTCCCTGGCTGATTACCGTGGTATTTAAGTCAGAAAGTCAGCAATTATCGGCATGTAGCAATATAGAATAATTTTAAAACACGCGTCTACTGTAGGAATTTGCAGTTTACTACAGCTTCCAGATACTTGGTTGTCAACATTTTTCGTTCAAATTGAATACATGATTAAAATCTCTATATTATGGTATATTAATATACTTTTTTAGAAAATAAAATAATTCAATTATTTCTATTTCAAAACCGTTATAAACCGTCAAAAACTATTATCATCCGGGTTTTCCGTCCGACCCCGCAGTTTAACTAAAAACGATTCAAATTTGGTTATTGCATAAACGATAAACCGATATATACGAATAGTATGCACACTGCACAATGACATCGATGTTAAATTTGATGTGATCTACCATAAATTTAGGTACTTACACGTAATAGGTTTCCAATTCCTATTCTTGTACTTTCGAAAAAAGAATGAAATGAAACTATAGGCACCTTACCTTTAATAATTCCCGTGTATCATGTTTGTATAATATTGGTACCTCTTGAAAATGAAAACATCATACTTTATAATATAGGTATATTATGTACGATACGAATAATACCTAATAAACAAATTATTATTATAAGTTAACGAAAAATTTGATTCGTTATTTGTATCGATAGTAATGTAGATAGTTAGAAACGGGGAGGACTGATCATTTTATCAATTAACAACTATAGCATAGGTATAGCTCGTGTATTTTTATTATATTATAAAACGCTATCGTGACCTTGGAGACGAATGCAACTTCTCTGTCTAACCGTCCGTATGTCCGTATCACGGATTAAGATGGTTATCTTGATCCGTGGACCGTATATTATTTATTATTATCACAAATATATAAAACACTAGATAACTACTTAATTTGTTATAGGTACGACACCATATGGGACATATGGATGCCGACGGCATTTGCATGGTAATCAATGTTATTGTTTATTATCCACGGTATATATTTTATATAATATCTGTGTAAAAATCAGTTAAAAATTGTTAGGTATCATTCTGTAAGCATTTTCTCGAAATTTGAACACGTATAATATTTTGTCATTCGAATCTATTTCTTAAACGATTTATTTTATTATTAATTAAGTGTATATACCTATAAGTTTTCTGAGAAATAATACCGTTAATTAATTAATTTTAAAAAATATTTCACCTGCCCAGGAATTTGGAGTTCGCTTTCTAGAAGATAATAAATGTCCTTGGCACACAAAGTTTTTCTATTGTATATATGTTTAGGTTGACAAAGTTGATAGGTAATTCAAAAATGTATCGAACTTACTATTCTCGGATTTTTAATGAGAACTCAAATCTCGCTTTGCCTCGGTTCTCGTCCGAGTGTAACGGGTTTCACAAAACATAGGTAGGTAACGTAAGTTATATTTAATAAAAATATTGATAAATACCGCTAAAGTCCAACGACTTGAAATATAATAATACGGGTAGGTATAATAAAATATAGTAGGTACCTCTACTCTGCACATGTGAATTCGGTCGGACTTATCGTTCTCGAGTTTTTATATACCTATGTGGAAATGTTTATACCTACGATATTTATATGTCTATGAAATAATTATGTACCTCTGTGTCTCTTTCTAATTCGAGTACTTATCTATCGACGTCATTATTAAGTTGCTAAACAGCTGATTTCACTGCTGACTGGAATTCATTATTATACTATAATACCATTTAATTGCAGTAGGTATTTATTTATTTTTGTCATAATGTTCTTACGTCTCATTAATCGCATGAACTACCCTCACCTTTAGATATTATGTCTCTATCCACGAGCGTTTTTATCTAAACTTAAAATTGTGAAATGTAATTATTATATTCGTATAGGTATGCAATTATTATTAATGTACCTACAGCTATTATATTATGTACCTACATAATTTATAACTCAAATGAGAAAAATAAGTTAAAACTATAGGTAAATATGGTAAGTATCGATCCTATTTTATATATATTATACATGTTACATATATTAGGTATATATACTATAGGTATATAATATATTTAAATCGTAGCCCTACAATTAAATGACTCTTCAACGTCCAGTCCACACCGACTGAAATTTTGAGAGTATGTTCCTTTAACCGATGCGCATAAGAAAGAAAGTAAATAAATACATTGGTAGTTGTGTATCTATAATTTAAAATGTAGGCATAGGTGTTGCATTTTTAATTTTAACTTAAAAATCAGAATTCAAATTTTTCTTTCGTGAATTTGCTATATTACCCATTAGATAGTCAGAGACAACAAAATGTTCTCTTAATAATTTATAATTTGTTCTAATCAAATTTTATTAAAATTAAATTTATGAAAATTGGTTAAAACTAGTGAAGTCGGAACCGGAACGGGAACAAAAAGTGTGCTATTTGATTTTTAAACTTTATTAAATTTAATTAAATGAATTATAGAATATACAAATAATAGATTTAAAAACTCTTAAAGATAAATCGAAATTTCCCAGGCCTGCAGCCTAGCTATGTTGAGAGTATTTTCCTTTAATGACTAAAAATTCAAAACATTTTTTAGAAATTTGATCCCTATAAGGGGGAAATTAAGATTTAAATTTTTAATTAACTTAATGTAAAATTATGAGTTATTGGATAACTCTGAATTCATAAAATTTTATATACTTCTGTAGTTCTGTATTAATTAAAATAATTTTTACAAAATTATTAAAGTTTTAAATTTTAATGCTGTATATTGTATCAAATTACCAACTCCACTGGGCATGGCTATTTAATATGATATAATAGAATGAAAGTTTATACTCGTTTACCTAAAATGTAATGATGGACGATGGTTAGATATCGGATTTCAGTGGAATTATCGTACCTATTGCATTTTTTTTTTATTATAAAAAATAATAATTAGTTCAATATGCGCAGACGTATGTTTTTATTTTATTTTAAATATGTATATATTAATTATTATAATTCAAATTAATTGAATTTAATAACCAATCATAATAATAATATTAACAATTAACATAAGGAGACCATACGATATTTAATCTTATTAATTTTGTTAATCTTATAAATGTATGTTGGATTATTTTAATATTTTATAGCAAAATGTTACTAATACTTTATTATCTCGTTATTTATAGATAGATACCTACATTCAAAATAACATTTTCGAAAGAATAATGAGAAAATATTATATATTATGCTTTCTCTATTATTTCGAACAGATGTACTTTTCGCGATTTTCATGTTTTTTAACATTGTGTATATTGCTTACAAAATATAATCGAAAAAAGTTTCGAAAATACATTACAGCGATTTTATTTGAAGTCTTAGTGCACTAACACGTTGATAAAATAGACATTACGTTTGACAATACGTTGGCAATACATTGTTTCTTCTGTTGTATAAGTTTAGGACATGATGACTGTTTAGATAAGAAGATTAAGTCAGATATAAATATATAATATTAGAATTTGTATTAATATTCAAGTAAAAACATTTATTAATTATTGCATATGATGTAACATAATAATTTACATTATATATATCTTGAAAGTTACATAACCTAAGATTTAAAGTAACAATGTTTATTATCATAGTAATAATATCAAACATCCAAAGATGATAATACCACTTCTCTTCTTGGGATTTATTATTATTATTATTTTTTTTTTTTTATATAATACATAAACAAATTGATTTCATTTTACTTAATTACAATTCAACATGAAAAAAAAAACAAACAAATAAATTTCAATATACTTAATTAACAATTCATATAAATAATAATACAATAATAAATTATAAATAATCTTATTTAATTACTTATAAGTCATAGGTTTAACAATTAAAAGACCTGATCTACTTATTTTATTATGAACAGACCCACTACTCTCTTTTTGATTGTCTAACTTAATTTTAACATTTGTCCTGTTTCAAATGTAAGGTAGTCCTTCTAAATGTTTTCCATTTAACATCCTGTCCTATATATGATCTTGGAGTTTTTGCCTCACAAACAACCACACCTACTTCCCACGCATTATTCTTTAACAACAATACCGAATCTCCTTTTAAAATTTTCTCTCCTCAACTACACAATTTCTATTATAATATTTCTGTTGATTAATATTATTAATATTAATATTTCTAATTTTCCTTAATTTTCTCATACAATTTAGTAGGAATTTTGGGTAAATAACATTCTTCATTGACCTTAGATTTTGTTCTTAATATACGGTTTTGTAGTATTTCTGAGGAATAATTCAATCCTGCAACTGGGGATGTCTTATAATTTAATAAATATAATTCTAGATATTGATCAGTCTCATAACATTTTTCCATAAAATCTTTAGCAATTCCTACCCCTTTTTCAACTAGCCTATTACTCTGGGGATAATTTGGGTTTGTGATTATACTTTGAAAATTCCATTTTTTGGACAATTGTTTAAATACAATATTATTAAATGGAACATTATCAGATACACAATATTTGGGTATTCCAAATCTACTAAAAATTGGTTTTAATATGAATTGAATTAATTGAATCGACTGACTTATCTTTAATTTTCACAACTTCTAACCAGAGTGAATAATAATCAAATAATATTAGAAATAGTTAGCGCCATACTCTGCAATATCTATACCTATTTTTACAAACGCACATTTAGGTAACTCATGGTTTTTTAAGACTTCCTTAGTATTCTTCCTTTGAAATTTAGCACATATATAACAATTATTAATATAATTTTCTATGTCCTTTCTTACCCCAGGTCAATGATAAAAACTTTTTGCTCTTTTAACTGTTTTAATAATAGGTACCCATGATAGTTTCATGTAATATACTTAATATTAATTGTTTAAGTTTAAGTGGAACTATTATTTTCTCATTTATAAAAATGAATACATTCTATAGATTGATAACTTTCCTGCACTGGACACGATAACCACCATTACGAAGTCTCTTGACTATTCTGTTATAATTTCAAACTATTTATTCTTTTGGTTTTTGTTTCTGTCAATTTTTATTTATTCAAAATGCCAAGTTGTTGTTTAGTTTCTTGTAGAACCAGAAATAATATTTCAAAGTATTTTAATATTTATTTTTATATGTATATAAGACGTATCGTTTAAACAATAATATATAGGTTACCTATTACAATTGCATTTTATTTCGACATTTTTTATTATTGTTCAGCACTGTGATATATAGGTAATATTTAAATTATTTTTACAAGAAGTAGGTACCTAAATCGACTCCAATTAGTCAGGAAAGAGAGAGAGAACGAGCGAAGGGGAAGAAGAACTTGTAGGTACTAAGGTTAAAACTTTTAAATTGCAAAACATAGTGAAATCACTTTTCTTCGAATTGAATAGTTTTTTTTACTATAAATATAGGTAAATTTTTTTATTATTCGACACCAAATTTAGGTAGGTACTCACTCATGTGTACTTTAATTATCTACATACATTTATTACATTAATTATAAAATTACTTATTGTTTTATTAATATAGAACAATTGACCGTATACACATATAGTATAATAATTAGTAGGTCTATTTACAGAACATGAAATTATTTAAAAACCTAAGCACTAAGCAGCTATTATATATTATTATTGTATATTGTATCATAAATATCTGTACCTACAATTTTTTTAATCCTTAAAATTGGTAACACTTCCCAAGAGACAGTATAAAGACTTCAAGTTTATATGCTAACGCTGCTTCCATCTTATTACTCAATGTAACATACTTAATAATTTGCATTATATATCTTTAAAATTACATAACCTAAGATTTAAAATAACAATGTTTATTATCATAGTGATAATATCAAACATCCAAAGATGATAATGTTAAACAACATTGTGTACATTTGACGTATTTTCCAACTTTTGCAGTGTTGTTTGTTATCAGTGCCGGCGAAAGAAGGAAGGATGAAGTATGCTCTTGCATCAGGTCTCGCAAAATTTTAGAAAATAGATGATTTCTCGAGAAATTTGAATATATAATATTTTTGAATTGTTAACAAGAGACCTTTTTTTATTGCTTATTTTCCCGTTTTGGAAAAGAATCAATTTACTTATTATTGCCCCGCGGAAATAGTGAAATATTATATTATATATATATATATATATAATTATAATATTATTATTATTATTATTATTATTATTATTATTATTATTATTATTATTATTATTATTATTATTATTATTAATATTATTATTATTATTATTAATATTATTATCATTATTATTACAATTGTTACTAGAAATCAGTTTAGGCTTAAGCCTAGGAGGTCAACAATGGAACCAATATTTTGTTTAAGACAGATTGTAGAAATGTGTAGAGAAAATAAAAGGAAATTGTGTATGGTGTTTATTGATCTAGAGAAAACTTATCATAAGGTTCCTAGGGAGATCGTGAAGTGTGTATGGAAAGGTAATTGAATACATGTATGAAGGGACGAGTACAAGAGGAGTCTGTGTGGAGAAACTGAGGACTTTTAGGTCAGAGTAGGAGTGCACCAAGGCTTTGAGTTCTTACTTAATTTCCCTGGTAATGGATGAAATAACAAAGGAAATACAGGGTGAGGTACCATGGTACACGTTGTTTGCAGATAATATAGTGTTGATATAAGAAATGTTCTGAGGTAGTGAATGGTGGACTTGAAGAGTGGTGGGAAGAGGGAAAGGACTAAGGATTAGTAGGAGTAAAACAGAATATATAGAGTATGATTTTGGTGAAAAGGAACAGACGGAATCGGGAAGAATAGGGGATAAAATTGAACGGGAATTTAATAGGAGAGGTTGAGAAGTTCAAATATTTAGAGTCCGTTATACAGAAAGATGGAGGCTTTGAAAAGGATATGAAACACAGGATTAAGTGTGAATGGATGAAGTGAAGAGAAGCGTTAGGTGTTTTGTGTGACAAGAAGACCCCTATTAGGTTAAATGGTAAATTTTATAAGACATTAGTGAGACCTGCAATGATGTATGGAATAGAATGTTGGGCAGTAGATAGGAAGATAGAACAAATAATAAGTTTAGTAGAGATGAAAATATTATGGTGAATGAGTGGAGTGACTAGAGTAGACAAAATAAGGAATGAATATATTAGATGTAGTATAGGAGTAGCTTCGATAGTTGACAAAATGGGGGAGAATAGATTAAGATGGCTTGGGTATGTATTCGTATTAAGGAGGGAAGAGACAAAGGCAGTAAGATTAGTAAAATAAATGTATGTTGATGGAAAGAAGGGAAGAGAAAGACCGAAAATGAAGTGGGGGAAGTGAGTGGCATAATTAAGGGGGGAGGGGGGTAAGTGATGAATATGTGGGGTATAGAGTTAAATGTAACTGTAGAACTAGGATGACTGACTCCAAATAGTTGAAAGAGAACATGGAGAAGATTATTATTATCACTCATCAGTCTTCAATCATCATATACAAAAATGTGCATTTAACCCTGCATTATACTCACAATATTGGAAATGAAAATCCCGGATAGTTTATTATGTTACGTAAGTGAATCAGACAAAGACAATTGAGTATGGACACTATATTGTACCCTATAAACAAGAAAGGTGATATTATGGATTATCAGAACTATATAGGAAAATTTTACTTCTTAATACGCCATACTATTACATACGTATATTTCTATCTAATACCATATAATAAAATCATATGTTGAAGAAATAATAGGAAATTACCAAACAGAGTTTACACCGGATAAGTTGACTATTGATTAAATACACACAATCAAGCAAATAGTGGGAAAATGTTATAAATACTAGCAAAACTTATGAAGCTAGTGTTAATATCTGTGAGAAATTATAAATGTAAAGTAAATTTTAACTCTGAAATAATGGAAGATTTTACAGTTGAAAGTTTGAAACACGTTCGAGACAAGGGCATATGTATTGTCTCCCGTGGTTTTCCTTGAATCAGTTGTGAGGGAGGTACAAAAAGTTAAAAGACTATATATTTAAATATAGGAATGGAAAATGTAGTGATAGCAATAGATGTAGATAGCAGATAATTTGATAATATAATAATTATGCGTAAAACAAATAAGATTATAAGAAGTACAGTAAATAAGCTAAAGAAAAAGGGAAAAATGTCGGACTAAACAGCAACAAGGACAATATTATAACTGATTATACCGTAGAAACAATATTATTAAAATTTAATGGCAGTGAGATATACCTATAACATTTATGAAAGTGCCAAACTTTAAATACTTATAGGAGTCGATATTAACTAAAGGAAAAATAGCCATGAAGAAATTAACCGAAGAATAATAGTGGGAAATAAATAGAACTTCTCATAATTACCCATATACTTTAGTGCCCTTGTTCAAGTCTAAATTATTATCAAAGAGAACGAATATCAGACTATATAAATGCATAATAATTATAATAACAATATTTGATAAAAAGTTTTACGAAGTATTTTTCTAAGAGAAACACCGAAAATAATGAGTATGAACTAATGCAGAATTTAGGTAAATGTTCGATGAATTTGACATAACATAAATTGTAAAAATCCGAAAAATTACCTGGAAATTAGCTGGTACATGAGGTCACAATGTGAAAGGCAGATAAGACAAGACCAAAAAGACATCCGAGACAACGGTAGAGTGACAGAGTCAGGAAGAACCCTAAGATTCTAGGAGTTAGGGATGGATAACGGATAGCAATGTGGATAGACATGTATGTTGAGGTATAGCGTGCAATCAGTAACATGCCTAACAGGCCTAGAATAATCAAAAAAATATTTATACAATATATATATTTTATTCAAGTAACACTTAAAATAGAAAAATATCCAAATTGCACATTTCAGGATTATAATATTAAATTGATCTAAGAAGTAATAGAGAGTGCAATTGTAATATAGTGCGTCACTCCAATTAAGCGGTGATCATACAAATACACGAGTATATAATATACTCGGAGCACGTTTTCTACAATCGCGCATCCGTGGAAGCGTGATACGTGGTGCGTCACTATTACGTGATGCGTGATGATAGTGTTTTGCTATTCTGCGTGATTTGATGACAATGCGGTCTATGTGTATTTTTTACACTATGCGTTTTTGACTACGGAGATCAAAAAATAAATCGAATTATTTCAAGACCAACATTTTTACTAGTTCTACAAAATGGATATAGTGACAATGTATAATTAATTAAATTTTGATAGAAGATGAAGCCGACGATGAACTTCTACTACTAGCCCATTTATTTAGAGAGGAAAGGTATAAAATGTACAGTGAACAGAATCGCAATTGAAATTTCTCTCCAGACATTTTCTTTAGTGTCACTAAATTCTAAATTTATAAATTACTGCGTGGTTTCGAACAATTTCAATAAGTTTTTCATCGTTTACGGTAGAAAATAATTTAGATTCAATTATTTAATTAATTTTTGTTCAGACTTGAGTTTAATTTATAATAACTAATAAAGTATAAGTTTAATTTAGAATAACTATTATTATTATACCGCGAATAAATAATAATAATAGTAAATAATAACGCGACGTAAATAATCTTCTTCTATGGTGATAACGTGATAGAACGATCCCGCGCAAAAGTTGCCCGACCGGCAACCGTGACGTGATTCACGCGCGTGAACGACGAATCACGCGTATGAAAACTCCTGTGCGTGAATTATAAATAAACACACTCATTGATTTTCGGCACTTCAATTATTGCGCAATCGCGCAATAGGCACCACGCATTACGAATCACGCATTGCGTGGTTGTAGGAAACCAAGGCTTAATTAAGAGTGTACCTCGTCGCGCAGGCGGCAACTGGTTCCAACTCGCAATCTCACTATAGTCGAACATCGCGTGTATAATTATACGTTATATAATATTTACATGCGAGTGGCAGACGAGTTTTCGTCTGAAAACGGGGTACAATCTTAACGTGTTCCGAGTATAGATATACTGTCGTCAAAATGGTTTATAGGTCAAAACGCTTAGAAACAAGAGAAATGAATCGTGTTTTTTTTACGCTCATTTCAATTTAGAATATATACTATATATATATTGTTGAACTACACGAAAGAAAAATGAAGAAAAAACATAAACGCCATTGTTTTAATTTTTTAGCCTAACTTGCGAATGACAATAAGTATATACGATTGCACATTTTATAAATAATATGTCAATGATGTGTTTATACCATATAGACATATAAAACAACTAGGTAGCCGACTCGACATTATCACTGAAGCAAGGCCGCCATTTGCAACACTGGCAATGTTTACACCATGAAGAGTAGAAAAGGAGGCCAATCTCCGTTAAAGAAAAACGTTCCAAAAGGAGTCGCACGATTAAATTGCCACAAGCTGCGCTGAAGTCGCAAGGGTTGCTACTTTAGCATATAGTACGTTTTTTGAATTATATAAAAAAATAAGCACTATTTTTAATCCTAACCTATTATATTTTTAGTAGGTTGTAAAATTACACATAAATGATATGCATATATGTACACTTCAATTATTATTATTATTTATTATTAATTTATTTAATTTTTTTAAATCATTGAATTATCAGATTTATTCTGCTTGTCACCGTAATCCATATGTTTACTTTGTCACTGATTTGTTATCACGCAATAAGTTAATTTTAAAATCAATATTTTAAAATTTAAATTTAAATGTATAGTTATTAGTTCACAATTTAAGGTTCATGAAATTGTGGTACTTGCTATAATATATTATTTACGTTATATTAAATACTATTACCTCAAATATAACTTATAGACTAGATCGATATATTATAGGTACCTACCTATCTAATATATTTTATAAATCGATTAGGTAAATTTTTACCGCGATACATTTTTCTCCGTAGACTAAACCACATTTGATGCAATATTACATTTATTGCAACATAAAAGATACAAGGTAAAATATATAATAAATATATATAATATACATAACTATAGATATACAATAATTTAATTATATGGAACTTACATATTAAATAATAAACTACAATTTAGAAACTTTTCTGTTTTTTTTTTAGTTGTATCTTTATTGTTCCATGATATGATAACATTTAAAATTAAATAAAATTAATAATAAATGATAATAATAATTAAAGTGTATATATATGCACATCAATTTATGCATAACTTTACAATCTACAAAAAATATAATAGGTTAAGATTAAAAATATTGCTTATTTTTTTTATAAATCTCAAAAAAACGTCATTAAGGCGGCTCTCTGCTTCATCAATTTTTCATCAAAACGACCTAAGCGACTGACAAATTTTAAGGTACTTATATTCGTTCGATTTAAAAAATGTAAAGATGTTTGAATTGGTGAACAAGTTTAC
>JAIPRL010000572.1:0-112516 GCA_025469235.1 Pemphigus obesinymphae
GATAAAATCTAATATTGATAACGTTTGTTTACCGATTTTGCCTACATTGCATATGGCGGCTGGCTTCAACTAATTTTAAGGTGATTATGGCAAAGACGGCTATCTAGTATTATTATATATCTATGGTACATACATTACGATCGCCTGCGATATCATAAGTTCAGTAGAAGCGTACTGCGCATTAAAAAAAAAAAAAAAAAAAAACCCCGCATGAGTCCCAATATCAAATAGAACCACGCGACCCCACTATGCGGCCTGTGATTCAAGATTTAATATCACAACATCACAACTACAATTACAGCGGTCCCTCCAGGGCCAATCGCGGTCCCCCCCCCCCCGGGCCACCGGGACGAGGTTCCGTGGTTCTCCGCGGGGGTCCGCGTGCGTCAGAGGTGACTCGCCGTTCCGCATTCTTCCCGGGAAACCTATAGGGTCTTCAGAGAACACATATAAAATCGCCGGCGACATTTTAGTTCAAGAAGTACTCCTTGCGGAGATTCCAAACTCCCCGCAGGGGTACCAATACCGAGCATACGGAACTACGCGGCTCCAGCGGATCAACGGCACCAAATGCCTGAGGAGCGGAAGTCTTCAACAGAGGAGTCCCCACAAAGGCTAGTCACTATCCCGGATGTCAGTTACTTCCTGGAATAGTGACAGGCCTATGCAGTCAACGCAACGATGGGCGGTTGCGAGGGGTGTGGCTCCTGCATAAAAAAAAAAAAAAAAAAAAATATGCTAAAACCACAAAGGCCCACCTCTAGCCGGTTATCGGAACCAGAATAGAGGGAGGACTTCGGTCCGGGTTGTCCCAGCGACGGCAACTTAAAATAATGTCGTTACCACGGGAGAGGGGAGCCCCACCGCAAGGTGCCCCTCAAGGTTGAGGAGCCTACCTCGGCTGAAACGTGGTGGCTGTGGGACCAACGCTAGATAGTAAAACCTGCAGCCATGCAGGCCCCCGAATACCGAATTATTCGGGGGTTAAATGGTACGGGGCCGCATATACCGATACGACCCCAACCTCCCCGGCTCCTCAGTAGCACCATAGTGTTAATATAGGGTCCGGTGGTTGTAACCGCAAGGCAATGAAAACTCAGATTTACTGCTACAGCGGTTATAAGGCACATAATTAAAAATACATTTGTTGACAGCATATATCCTCAAATTAATTTTTTTGTACTTATTATTATGGTTATTTGTAATAGTTACAATATATATTTTGAAGTCAATCACTTGTTGTCTGTTGAAAAATGTAGTTCTTCACTATCATAATTATAGTTATTGTCTCTTGGTCATTAAGTTACTACCTGCAAAGTACAGATATTTGATGAATGATAAAATTTAAAATTTAACTGTTGACTTTTACAATTTTTGAATATCTTTGTATAATTTTAAAATTGATTTATGATTAATTGTTTTGATATTTTAAGAGAATTAATTTATTACCTACTTATTTTATATATTTTATTTATTCGTAGCTCCCCTGGCTCCAGTCATTCTTGCATGATTTTGAACTACCTATAATAATATTGTATTTATCCACTGCCTAGACCAAATTCTAAATAGTAAATACTCCACAAACCTACACGTATAATATAATAGTATGTAGCTATACAACTCGTAGACCGTAATATATACTGTATATATATAGTGTAAATTCTAACACTTAATTTTTAAATTCTATAAATAAATATTTAACGGAGTGATACTTCAGATATTTATATTAAATAATAGGTATCTATTTAGGAATTGATTATAATTTGTAAATACTATAATATTAGTATTATATCAATCAATTATAGGTTTATAGTTATTATGAGGTATGATTGCTGACTGGTTACTATTTATATACTAAACAATTTAAAATATTTTTTATATAGAATATTATATACACGATTCATAAGAAAATTTTAATAAACAAAACTAACATCACTGTTTTTTTATTTATATAATAATTCCATGAATGAAATTTAAAAATGTTTAATGATTACTTATAAAAGTTAAAAGTACATTTTTGTAGATTTGGTACCTATTAAATTTCAATTCATGATGGGTTTTACATAATTTTCTTTGATTATTTAAATTTTATATAAATATACCTACATAAAAAATGAATATTTTAAATTGTGTATCTTGTGATTATAATATTATACTTAATAAACGCGTGGTATAAATATCAATATGTATTCAATACATTATTTTAAGTACCTAGTGTATTATACTAAAAGTATATAGCAAATACGAAGGTAGGAGGGAAAACTATAAAGTATAAACTACTATAAATCCACGCTTTTACAAATCTTTGAGATTACTGTCAAAAATCCACTCAATTTTCAAGCAAATTTCAATTAAATGACATTTACGAGACCTATAGCATTACTCGTATTATACATAAATGTCCACCTTAAATGTAGTTTATTATATAGGTACGTATTTTTCGTCTTGGCAAATCAAAAAAACATATAATATGTTGTTAAAATAATAAAATATTCAATATTGTTCAAAGAGAATAAAAGTTGGCCAGAAATCAGCATGTGCCATGTGCTAGGTGTAAAATATAATAATATCTCCATGATCATTTGAAAAATATGTAAATATTAGATAATATAGTACCTATCATTTTAAATTTTAGTATCACGTAAAAATACATTAAAATAGATCATAGATTATTACATTAATACACTGTAATATCGTATTATAATACTATGCAGTACAGTATATTTTATATAGAACCTATAGTATAATGTATATATTGAATATATATATTAGGTACCAATATAATAAATAGCATTGATTTTATAATGAAATAAAATAAAATTATATAGCATATAATAATATTACATATTATAGTACGCATATTATATATTTTATCTATATAGGACGCCTATAGATTTAAGTTGACCAAAATTTCGCTAAAAAAAATCATCTTTAGCGACGAGGTCCATTTTTGGATGAATGGATATGCTAACAAACAAAATTGTCGGATTTGGGACGATACCAATCCACACGAGGTACACCAGAACAAAATTCATCCCGAGAAAGCCACTGTATGGTATGGATTTCGGTCTGTATTTCTTCCAAAACGTAACAGGCATTGTCATAACCGTCAACGGCGAGTGCTACAGATCGATGATCAGCAACTTCTTTTGGCCTAACCTGTATGATATGGATACTAAGGACATGTGGCTCCAACAGGACGGTGCTACGTGTCATACACAACCATGGGCATTCTGCATGAACGATTTGAGGGCATAGGGCAACAGTGACATAAACTTATCACCGAAATCATGCGATTTAACGCCTTTAGACTTTTTTCTTTGGGGGCTATCTTAAATCGCAGGTCTATGTAAATAAACCGCAAACAATTAATGCCCTCAAAGTCAACATAACCAACGTCATCCATCAAATTCAACCTGATTTATGTGACAAATTCATAGAAAATTGGACCTCCCGAATACGTGCCACCAAGCAAAGCCGTGTCGGACGTTTAAACGATGTTATATTCCATACATAATTGCCATATAACATTCTTTAAAATAAAAAAAAAAATTGAGTGCATATTTCACACACAACTTGTTTTATTTACATTTAAACATCGAGCGTCCTTGTTGTATTTTAATCTGTAATAATAAAGAAAAATGCCTTGATCGATCCCTATAGAAGACAAGCCAACACATTCAAATCTGTTTACAGATTGCAAATCTGACTTTCCAAAGTTCCACAATTTTATCACGTTTATTGGTCTTTTAGGAGGAAATTTCGTAATTACACAACAATAAAAAGTGATACTGATACGGGGCTATTTTAAGATTATTTTTAAAATGTACTTAAATATTCTAAATTGTAAGATTTTTATTTTTCATAATATTTCTTAAAAATTGCCTATACAGAACCCCTTAAAAATCGCAGGTGTTAATCTGTAGCATCCACCATATAAGGTGAAAACCTTAAGCCAATCAATAATAAGTAATATTTAATTTTATTTAATTATATTATTGTTATTATCTGTATATTATATTGAATATTCTCTTTTTTTTACCAGCATAACAACAAATGTCGTTGTTGGCGGTTGAAATTTCGTAAGGATCGCCGACACTTGAAACTTTATTAGCCAATGCTTTGCAGCATAATAATAAAACAATAATTGTTTCTTCAGTAATGTCTGTTGAATAATGTATCGCTACTTGGGAGGTGCTTCGTGTGTTGAGAATAATTTAGATTGACGTAACAGATATAAGTACGTGGTTTTTCATATTATATGCAAACATTATGAATAATAGTATTATTTATACGGACGTGAGCATTTTCAAATTTACACAAAGTTTCGATTACTTACTGCAAAATTCGATGGCCTTATATACAGGTAGGTAGGTATACTATAATTATTATTTATATAATTTTTCAAGAGGGTATGGAATTTCATCGCACACCGAACCAATAAAATATATATATAGGTATATATTATTGTAAATATAAAATACATATTCCATATCTATATATGCACATAAATTCGAATTAAAAAAAAAGCTTTCAGATTGTGTATACGGTTTTTTTAGAAATCGCCTGCGAATACCGGGCATTTAATACAGTAATATATTCTTTGGCTGGTGGTATTTCCCTCGTAAAAGACGATCGGATGGTTTGCATAAATAAACATGTCATTTGTTCCGAGCCATCTGCATAGAAAACAGCATAATAAAGTTTGAGGACAAAACGATGCTATCACACAATGGTATTTTATGTACAAATAGCCAGACAATTTTGACGTTCGATCCATGTTTATTTTCTTATTCTTCTTTTCTACTTTCCCCCCTCCAATATACACCATATAGCCAGCTTATTCGCAATTTTAAATCCTTATTAAAGACCCGGGTCTCACATCCAGTAAACAATATTGAATATACTATTATATAACGATATATAATATACATTATGGATATTGGTGATTAATCAATTATAATAATATAGAATACTAGCTAGAATACCCAGCTCCGTCACATTATTTTAATTTCTGTATCCATTTCCCACCATTATATGATATTACAAATAATATATTGTTATTATTATACTATACCTATAATTAAAACGTATTTCAAAATTATCCGCAAAACATGAGAAATACATATAAATATTTTTTTTTATTGTATTTTTTATATTTCCATCATATTCAATTATCATTACTATAATTAATTGGTTTTTTATTTAAATTCGTATTGATATTTAGAAAATCAACAAAAAAATTGTATTTACTAATTTTCCCGTGTGAATATTTTTTTTACTGATTACTTCCTTTTCAAGGCGACATATTTTTATCACAATGTTACTTAAACCTTCCCTGGAGAACGAAGAACATATTTAGTGTCGATCGGTTGTACCGTTCGGATTTCTATTTCGTACAAACAAAAAAAAAAACATTGGGAATTATAATATTTAAGATATATAATATATATATTACAAAATACAAATTATATAAGTTAGAAATTATGCAAATACCTACTTAAAGTATCTACCTATAGGTAGTAATAAATAGAATAATGAGCCTGGATTCCTGTATAGGTCATCCGGAGCATTGTTCTACATCGATGAAATAGCAATTTGTTTAAGTGTATATTATACGAGTATACACCATTGTTTATAGTATCTACTTAAAAACCAAGATGATTCAATTGCAAACTGCGGTTGAATAATTTATTAAAATCTGTACATGCATACAAGTATACAACAGATGGTCAACAACTTTATTGGTCTAGAAGAAAATAAATCGATAAGTAAATGATAAAATGATGATCATTTATGTGAAATTGTAGAGACTCGATGATTTTAATCAAATACATAGTTAAAATATTGTATTACTATTATCAATAAATTCCATATAAATATCTACAAATATATTATTAACATATAACAATTTTAATAAGGAAAACATTCGAATATAAAAAATAATTTTAAAATATTTTAATTGTTTCCTTCATAAATGAAGGAATGAATTACATTCATAATTGTACATTCTAAGAGGATACTACAGGTATTTTATTTGGTATATTCTTGTGGCTATTACAATATTATACATCTTATAAAAGTTATAAAGTAAGTAGATAGGTATACATTATACATATCTACCTACGTGGATATATATACATATCGGTTAAAAAAATTAAAAAACGATTATATAAGATTCATTATTCTTTATTGATAATATAAAATATAATTTACAATCTAGAACTATATTACTATAATAAGTACTACAAATAAACAATATACAGGTAAGTCATATTACCATTGATTTTATAATGAAATTTATTATAAAATTAATATAAATTAATATTACATTAATATCATATAATAATTATTATTATGATATTTGATTCATCACGTTTTAAAATCACTATAGGTTAAGACCTATACCATAAAATATGCCTATATATAATATGAGTAGGTACCTATATAAAAATCCCACAATTAAAAAGGATTCGTCATATTTGAGAACAGAGTTTTCCATTTTTATTTTAAATTTTTATATTGATTTATTGTTGAATATGAATTGTAATTTATATGTATAATTTTAATGGCAATTCTATTTGAAGAATATTCTTCTTTAAAAGAGTCTATGTTATGACTTATGATATAATACAATCTTAATGCGCGTTGTATAATATAACTGATAGTTATTTTATGCTAGGTATCATAATATGTAAAAAATATAACCATTATATTATATTATATACCTATAATTGTGGAAGAAGTCATAAATAATCAGTATATTATGTTAAAATCCACTCTATTATGGAACCCATTAATGTTCTTGAACATTTTTTTTTATACAGGCAATAACGGCAATGCCGAAATGTGATGGTTGCATAGTTTAGTAATTTAGTTACTATTATAAATAGAGGTCCGTAAAAAAAGATCTTTTATCTTACAATATATTATTACCATATGGCATATGGTATATTATTACTATACTATCTTGAATATATATATATTTTACTTTCTTAGATTTTTTATTAGTATGAAAAAATGCAGCCAGCTTGGATATTGGGTACCTATTCAAAAGTTTTAAAAATAAAATTTGTTTTTAACATATAATAAACAACATTTTCAAAACAACAGTTTAGTTGCACATATGTGCAACTAATGTCCCATGATTGCATGTTGATCGTTGGATGTATATACCAGCTATCGCTATCAATTTATACCGAGTAATATTTTAACAGGAAGTATCAGCCTCTAAAATATTCTCATATTCGTCCTACACATTTGTTTCATTTTTGAATCTGAGCAAGCGAGGAATGTATTGGTTTTATAATGATGTGGTGTTTTTTTCATTTTTTTTTTTCATGTCTGTGTCCGAAAATTCTATTAGGAGTACTCCGATTGTTACATTCAAAACTATATTCTGGTAGCAAATTTCATCTAGTTGGTACTTTATAGAAGTCATTTTTCGATTTTTTTTTTTATACATTTTTCGATAAATGCGTAAGAAAAAACAACTAAAAATGAAGGAAGCACGGTTTTGTTCAAATTGAGTATACAATTTCGTTGTAATTCCGTAAATAATGGTCATAAAGTTTTGACATTTTTACATGAAATGTATTTAAATACAAAGTTAACGTTAAAAAATTGTTGAAATTTTCTTAAATTATCTATATAGAATTATCGAAATATATACGTTTGCAGCTATTGGGCCAAATTTAACTTGATTTAGATATTATATAATTTAATAAAATAAGCTTGAAGTTAATTTATCATGTATCTATACAGAAATAACTATTATTAAGTTAGAAGTTAAAATTAAAATTAAAAATCAATTATCATTAATTAATTGAATTTAATGACTGTACTATTATTATTATTTTCTTATTTATATATATACATAATATACCTACCTAATTATTATTATTATAATAATTATTAAAATTTAAAAATTATTATTATAATAATATAGTAACTGTAATTATAATTTTGCTTTCTATATTTTATAACTCACTGTCGATGGTATAATAATATTGATCTGGCATTCGACATATTAAGTTTCATTACATGCACGCAATATAGAAATTCAAGGGATTACTCCGACATTTATACGATCGAGTGTATGCAGTAACGACTAACGGGTATTGGTACATAATATATAGTAGAATATAAATATCAATTCTCTCGCCGTCCTCACGATCGTGTGATATTATTTCACGATTCTTTTATTATTATTCTTATTATTATTATTTGCTTCGAAACACACTTGTCCGAGCCGCCTTCGGTGACCCCGTACGAGGATGTGAATCGAGCCACAGCTGCTTGCGTCGTTGTCGCACGGCTAAACATCTTCATATTGCATCTTTATACAATATAATATTATACAGTGCACACGGTATTAAAATGCACGCATAGTTTATAGATACTGACGCTATTTCTAAGACGAATAAAAAAAATAAATAATAATTCGAAACGTAATTAGTGTTTGGAAATTGAAAAGGATATTTTGAAAACCATCATTCAAATCCATTTAACTGTCATCGCATTGTATATACCTAATAAGTATACTACTATGCGAGGAGATGGAAAAACACGTATTTTTTTACAAAAGCATACATATTATACTCGTACATACGTAATGTAATAATTGTATATAATACTGTATAGTTTTAAATAAATTCTATGGGGTCCCTACACATGTCGCACACATAATACGAGTATTATTATAATATTGTATAACATAGGATGGGGTGTCGTGAATTCCCTGATTCTAAAGGTTCGTAAAAAAAATTACATAATTTATAAGAGATATTCAAAATTATATTTTATACTCTGTATATTATTATACTCATGCAATGGATTGAATATCGTTTTTTTTTCGTTCGTTTAGTTTTGAAAATATATAGGTATAATATAATGTATCCTCGAATCTCAGCTCCATCCCCCTGGTGATTTTTTCCCGTGAAGTTATCTATAACACTTGATGGACTAAAGGATGCGAATTCACAGCTGCTGCAATATACTATTGGACACGTCGGGCAGGGCTGTAATTTCGGTTTTTTTTCCTGTTGTACCTACAAGCTTTTAAGCAGGCCAATTTTAAGATTTCACCGGGCCGTTTTTAAAATATATGTATATATTATGTATATAAATGTAGGTATGTAAATATTATATAGATGAACATATATTACTGAAAAAAAATATAGGTATACCTAGGTACATAAGTTGATTATGACGGCACATTGGAGCATTAATACAGAAGGTCAATTATTAGAACTTATATATTAGTGGTGCTATTCGTACACCCTCCCCCCCCCCGCAATTGCGCTTCTGGCGTCGGAATGTGTATATGAGTTATGCAAAGTTTGAGAATTCGACTTCGTGTGGGTATATTGACATACAATAAATCGGTCAATTTTTGTATAACATTGTTTAAAAAATAAATACGCGAAAAACTGTATTCAATACCTATTCTTCCAGAGTATAAATACAATTTTGAATGTACGTATTATGTATATCTTAACATGTTTTTCGATATGTACGTTTAAAATTAAAGAGTTATTTTACGGTTCACTCTGTATTTATATACGATTTGTACCTATACGTGCCACATGCGTCTATTGGAAAAAAGAAAACGTGATATATATATAAGGGACGATTATATGATGTACGCCACGGATTTTTCGTACAGTATATACACAATTCACGTGTAAATATGTAAATGTTTAAAATCTGGTAGTACTTATCACGTATATAGGTATGTACGTATACCATATATATGTAGTAAAAAAAAAAAAAGAAGAAGAAGAAAAAGGATAATACGTGATTGGCGGAGTGAAGGAAAGAGAGAAGGAGAGTATCCAATATATTTCACTTCCCCATAATGTCCTTCTGTCGCCTGAATGCCGTATAGGTACCCTGCGCGTACACGATATGCGTTTTGGACGTGGGTGGTCGATCGTTTCACTTAGACGGCGGCGACGCGGCATTATAAGACTATATAGTTCGTTCTATTCGACCGAATCCGCATCGTAAATGGAACCGATTGTATGTGTATACACTATATATATATACATAATATATTAAATACGATGGCTATAACGAATATGTGTATTTTTTTCATTCGATATTATTATTTTTAATACACCGAACGATGTCGTGTGCGATGTGCCACACCGTGTATATGTGTACAAACGCCACGGGGCATTAAAAGAGTTAATTTACGAAATATGATGATGAATTGATTCGAGAATGATGGATATTTTGGATCATTGCTGGTATGCATTGGTTCTAGTATACATAATAATATGATATAATATATATATATAATAGCCCACTACAACCGAACGATAGTATGTTTCATTACCGTTCTATACAATTACTGCTCCTATCTGTATACGGTCTATATACGGAATAACATATATTATTATTATTATTTTATTGTATTGTGGACGTATTCGTAAGGATCATTATGTTATTTATATCGAGATTTTAAGAAAAACATCAGTCACCCGCAATATAAGCACACTTATATTATATATAGTATATAACATATAAGTATATAAACTTATAATAATACCTACCTATATATAGAGGTAGCATTTTAAAATACGTAATTATATTATTTGGTGTATACACCTACCTTGAGTACTTACGTGTCTGTATTATTCCAATTACCTACAGATATATTATATTCAGTGCATTTTTCAAGCTAGTAAACTAATCACTAGGCGACATAAATGTAGCCCCGGTGAAAATATTTTGTCACCTAGTGGATTGTATTTTTAAAGACTATGCGACGTCATTTTTTAATTATAAATAAACAAATGTAAAATGATTTTTGGATGAGCACACGAAATTGAATACCTATACATTTAAAGGCATTTTTTAATAATCGATTTTCTGATGATCAATCAAGTAACGTATTAGCACACTTTGATTTAAAACTTTCATGAATTTATACAACTTTTAGGACACAATTATGTCTATAAGAGGATGACATAGAAACTAAAAAGCATTTTCTAAAATTAAAAGATAGTAATGTTTTATAATAAAGTTATTGGTATGTGATAAATAAACTTTGTATCATTATAGAAATACACAGATTAAGAAACATACGTTTTATTTTTGGTTATTTTATTATTTATACGAATATTAAAAGTTGTCAATATTTTCAATAGATGATAAAGAAAAGGATTTAAATTTAATTTATTATAATAACTATATATATAATCTTTCTTTACCTATTAGGTATATGCATTATAACTTTTTAGTAATTACACTCTTCCGTAAATTTTTACTACCTATTTTTTTTTTTTAAATAATGAGGGACAAGCATAAAATTTCAATAGAATTATATGTTTTGAGAAAAATATAGATTATCACCTAGTGAAAATTCCTTTAAAAAATGCACTATTTAATGTTTATATTATAATAGAATAAAATTTTAATAAATAAAAAAAAAATTGAATAAGTTTTACACGTTTGTGTTGTTTTTTTTCCTTCACCATTGGTATACTGTATCTGAAATAACGGGAAATAAGTAACTACAATAACTCTGCAGTTTTTTTAAATTTTTTTTTCTTAAAACGTGTACCTAGTTTATTATTGTGTTTATTGATACTTGAAGATTATAGTATTGATTTCAAGGGGGGGTTTAGCCCGACTTGCCTCCAAATTGTGTCTATATTTTTAGGAAACTTCGTACTCCCTTACTTGCTAGTACATAATGCATGTATAGTATATTATAAATTTAGAAAACTGCGATTTATTTATCATACATATGTAGTGGTACATATATAAATATGCTTTTTTAATAAATAGGTAAATAAAAAATTAATTAATTTAATACACTCAATTTTTAAGGGGTTAAAAATAAATAGGCTACTCTAACTCATTTTTTTATATAAAAATTAAAACTAAACAGTTACAAAAACATTTTGATATATTTTTAATTTAATTTCAAAGTAACTAGACCACTGATACCGTATTGTATCATACGGCAGCTACAATATACAGAAATATTTTAGGTTCTGAGCTGAGCAAAAGTTTTATTTATATATATATATATTTTTTTTTTTTTTTGTTAGAAATAACTTTTCAGGCTATAGGAGTAGAGTATGAGCTTTTCTAATAGTAAATATATGTATACAAATGAGCAGTCTAGAAAGTCATTCTTTGACAATTTTTTAGAAACAAAGTATTTACAAATAATATTTAAATATATATTTTATACTTTACAAACCATAACAAGGTTTAAATTACAAAATAATTGATGGTAATGTTAAAATGAATACTGTTTAACCATTTCCCTAGATAAATCACTATTAAAAAAAGCCAAAATAAGGAATAATAATTTTCAATAAAAACGTACAAGATCTCAGTATAAAAATATCTCCTGTGGCCAACGTACTATACCAAATACCAAACAATCAAATAGACATCTTGGATTCTTGATGTGGGACATTTTTTTGGTGTTTGATAAATGATACGGTTTTATTTATATATCATTGATTATATACAATATCTATATGATATTATGTATAGATAGATAGTGAAATCGTTTTATTAATAATTAATATTTAGTAAAAATAGATACCCACGAACAAATATCTCAAACAATTATAAAAAAGAAGAAAAACGAAAAAGAAGAACAAATGTTTAATGAAATTTTACCAAAAACCACAGACAGATGGACAGAAACCGATCCTACGGTCATCGGCATGTACTAAACAATATTATAATATAATATTTTTAAATTATTAGTACTATGAGTACATATAATAGTCCTGATTATACAAAACTTGTATTTTTTTACTTATATTTCCTTAAAAATATTTACGAAATTAATATACCATACGCTATAATATATAATATATTAGTGTTGTTAATATAATATTAATCGTACGAAGTGATAATAATTATTTGTAGACTAAAATGTACACCAAAATGATACAAAAAATGGACGTAAAATTCACAACGTGAAAAATTAAAATGATAACAATGCATTTAATGCTCAAAATTCAAAATATAAAATTAATACTGAAAATATCTCTAAACTATACGATATGTTTATTTTAAAATTTTTCGGAATTTCATATAGAGCTTATGGGAAAAATATATAAAAATATGGAAGAAAGAATCAATATTGGAACGATTTTATAAGTCCGTTTTAAAATATACATTTTATAAGAATTATTAAAATGTATTAGGTACCTAAAATAATATTTACAGAATTAAAGACGAATAATTATTTTCTAAAAAAATAATTATTTAATGCTACGATTTGTATTGTTAAGGAATGAAAAACCCCACTGCTACATATAACAAAAATATATTGACCAAAAAGAAGAAAAGAGAGAAGGAAAATAAAATAGTTTAATGTAGAAAAGGTATAATAAATATATATAATAATAAGGTATAAAAGAGATGTAGGCCAGAGAAAATGTGGTTAGAGAAGAAAGATATACAGGCATAAAAAGCAGATAAAGAGATAGTTATAGATAGATGGATATGCCACATATAGAATATAAAAATATTATTATAATATTACTCCACTTGTGTGGAATAATGATGAAGATAAAGAAAGAACTAAAAAAAAAAATATTAATAGGTACCTATCAGAGATGGGTTGAATAAAAATTAATTGTGAACAAATTTAAAATAATGTTAAGTCTTTAATTTAGCTTGATATTAAAATTAAACAATTTTTTCAAATTAAATGTTCAAAATTAAAAGAAATAATAAAAATTCATTCTTTGATAGTATGTTGAATTTTTAGGCTTCTATCCATTATGAAAAAGAAATATACCATAAATCTATTAATCTATATTATAATGGGATAAAAATCGATTGTTAAATTAAAAATTTCCATAGTATAGTTACTATGGCAACGAAATTTAAAGACGAATAGACAGACGGACACATGGGAATGTAAAACAGAAAAAACTACGTATAGAAACCTAAAAGATAAAAATATTGTCTGAATCCACTGATAAGTTAATACTATATATATATGTTACTATATAACAATATAAATTGTATTATGTTTATTGTATTGTACATTAGTATATTATTAATTTTATAATGTATGAAAAATAAATTTTATTTGCATATTTTTGAGCTAAAAAAATCATTAGTATATTTTATGATTTATGATTTTAATATTATTATAAGTATATTATAAAATTATTTATTAAACAATTCTTATATATTTAAGTTTAAAAAAGTATACTTCGCTCGTAGCTAGGATGTCTGCAGTAAGGATGGAAGTACTTCACATGTCATCAATAATTAACAACTCTGAACGGAGTGTACATTTTTATTTTGGAGGGAGAATTAAAAAATTTATTTCTCAAAAGTACCAACTAGATTTAGCTATAAAGTATCTGCAACTATATTCTATTACTATAGTATACGAAATCTCTCTTTAGTATATAATTAGTGAAACGTCACTATTATGGGTTGGTAATAAGAACCTATATGCAAATATATAATAATATATAATATATATTTGTACTACTATGAAATTTTATAAATATTTATATTTCAACACCATCGAATAATTATTGGTAATAGGTATGAACAATTTTTCGTATAATAATCCATTCTTGTGGATATCAGAATCCAACAATATCGTAAGAACCGCTAACTGCAAGTTCCATTTGCATGCCTAACGCATATTGCAAGTGTATAAATATATTATTGAATTCCAGATGACAGACTTTGAGAATTTGACTAGTCAGTAATAATTAGACATTATTTCGGCAAAGTATAGTAAAACAAATTAGGAAAGCTCTGTTAGCGTATTAAATTCTCGGTTTCTAAATGTATTTTTAACAATGATCTACAAACATTATAAAACAAAACGAATAATATCTATCACCCTATAATAATCAAATTAACAATGTTCTTCGTAATTATATAATAAAAGTATTATAAAATGAATAATATCTACTCTCTGTTAACCAAATCAAAAATCGTAATTATGTACTAATATGTATTATAATAACTATGGACGGACGGACACAACGGGGATATACGGGTATATAAGGTGTCTAAACTTGTGTTTAAAAATCAAAAACTATATTTTGCATAGCCACATATAAAGTGTACAAATTCGATTTTGTAAATATTACAAATTTACGAACAGATAAATACCATATGTACCCAGGACCATAGACAGAAAATCCAAGCCCGAGGACAAACCGTATCTAGGCCCTCAATATTTGAAGAACATTTTATACGAATTAAATTTGTTTGCTAACTTGTCTTATTTTTGTTTATTTCCTTATGTTCTAAATGACCGACTAAGTATTTTTCGATATAATTCGACATAAAAATCCGATTAAAATTATATTTTAAATATAATATACTAGCTGTCATACCCGGCATCGCTCGAGATTTGAATTTTTTTTCCCTTTAAATGCATAATGACAAATTGTATTAATATTATATTTATATATTTTATTTTAAAATTATTTTTAGTGTTGAATAAATTGAAACTTACTTGCTCCCTTCCACCTTTAATAAAAATAGGTAGTTACACCGTATAAATATGTATACGGTGTGTGTAGTTATACACTATACAGAAGGAAGTTTTTTTTCAAGCTTAGGGAAATTACTGGAAAAATCGATAAATGTCATGTTTAAAGTACCTACCATCTAGAACCAATTTTCTATCGTTAATATGCACACTCCAAAACTCCTACTTAACTCCTCCTGTACAAAAAATTGCTTACAGAGAAAAATAAATAAAGATCTTTGTAAAATCAATAGCTTCCTTGCTCCGCTCAGAATCTAAGATCCTAGGTCTTGAGATGTTGACTATTTTCGTATATAATATAGCCTAATAAAATTACATATGTGTAAACACAATACACAAATATAGTAGATATATATATATATATATATTAATATAATAGATTATTTTTCTTCTCCTTCGCCTTCTCTCCCAACTATTTGGTGTTGGCCAATATAACAGATAATAGAATATGTTCAAAATTAAACTTAAAACATTAATATACTCAAGCTTAAATATTTCAAAAAATGAACAATGCATACAAATATACTATTCTGGTTATCTTTGAAAAGCCGATTAAGCAAGGTATACCTATAGAGAGTTTGAGGTATTCAATTGTGAAATTATTACTCGTGCGTTACAGAGTTATCATTCACGCATTTTACGAATGTAGAGAAACATATTCTCCATGGTATGGTCAGTACGTATAAAGATGGAGAATGTTTGAAAATAATAATAAATATCACAATCCTTTTTAGACTGTGTATATGAAACAAAATAATTATTTTGAATTATTTCGATTTATTTACAATATGTAAGTATTTCAATAAAATGTATAAAATGATTAATTACGATATATAAACGATAATAAATATAAATAAATGATACATTATGGTATATATTATTACCTGAACAGATGTATAACAGTGTATATAATATAATATATACAATACATATGTAATAAATATATTCATATAATATATGGTTCATTAATATTATTATACTATACTACTACTATAGGTACATAAAAAATGAAAAATAAGTTTATACATAGGTAAGAGTTGTCATACGTGTAAGTTAACATAAATTAAAATTACATTAAAAAAATTCTATTACAATAAAAAAAAACAATAACCTAACCCGTTTCTTTTTTATTTTCTAGACTTCTTGAGTAATTAATTGTATATTATGTCAAATTAGGATGTTAAGAGACCGGTTTGTTAGAAATTGTCTATATGACAAATGTCCGCTGAAAAATTATACTATAGTATGGTGGATTTTAATCAATAATTCTAAGTATTTCAAAAATGTATACTCAAAGTTGCTATACGTAATGGGATCGAACGAATCTCTTTAATAATTAACGGCCGTCAACGCAGAAAGCAATATTTTAGCCTGTCGTTTAATATGGAAAAAATAAAATTTTATTATTTTTATACTAGAGTTCAATTATATAGTCATTAAGTTATGAATGCTTATGAAATAATTATACAATGCATTTTGGTTATGAGCATAAAAAATTAAAAAACAGCGATTATTATAATATATAGGGTAACCCATCGAATTGTATATTATAAATTTTACAATTTAGATTTTGTTGACAGATTAATATATATTATATACTTCTAGTCATAGACAATCGCACTGTAATCGGTGCTTTAGTATATTATATATAGGTAGTATAATTTATTAAAAATATAGAAAATGATCCAAAAATCAATAAATTTAACATTTAATTTAAGAAACATAAATCGGAACAAAAATAATTAATTTTGTGATCATTAAAATTATCAAAAGATGTTTTGTAAAATATAATTTATTATTAAAAGGCTGCGTGTGTATTAGAGAGTGGTGATTGGCAATGTTGCGGCGTGTTACTACGATTATCTACCGCGCGTGTTACAAATTGAACGTGTAGGACGTATAGGTAGGTAACCGGGTACTTGGCACCTACTACTTATATATACGATAATATTAAAACGCCCGACGACCATGAAATATACTACATAAATGTTATCATAATACCTATAAATTGTTGTATATATTCTGAGGACGATGACTTCATTAAAATGCTTGGAATGTTCGACAAGAAGAAATCGAGTAGGAGTTAGTAAAGACCTTTTTCGATAGAAAATTTGTTCTAGTTAATGCATTGAAGAGGATATTTCGCGATGTTTCTAATAGTTTCCTTAAACATGCAAAAAACTACCTTTTATCACGGAAACATTTTATAAATGTAGGGCAAATAATAAAATTATAGTAATTAAATTTTTATTTTTTAATTATATTATTATTGTATCATAGGTACCTAATGAACAAAATGCTAGTTTTTAAAATTTTACTATATTATGTAAAAATCGATTCCGGTTATCTAGTAACTGTGTAACACTCTGAATCAGCGTGATTAACAACAATACTATACATAGGTGCTAACAATTCTATGATCAATAAATTGCAATTTAGAATTATTTACTCTTACCCTCTGGGCCTCTTAAGAGGATGCTTTACCAATAATTTTTAGTAGTAAAAACATGTCTACGAATGGATACAAATGTTTACTGGCCTGGTATTGAGAATAGTTATATCGATCGTTATTTCGAGAATTTTTACTAATAACAATCTTTGATAGTATTGACAATCGTTTGTGAAAACTGAAATATATAACTATTGATCACACCGTTATTTTTGATATCGCGATCGTTATTAATAATGCCTTTTAAACCAGTCAATATTTTAAATAACTGTCGTTATATAAGTACATCTATATCATTTTTAGAAATGTTATCAAATAAAATAAAATAATACAATAATAATAATAAAGGGCTAATAATAATTGGATATTATTTACATTTTAATATTTTCTTATTATATAGGTACCTATTACTAAAATTAAATTATTTATTAGTCTTGCAGCATTTTGGTATCCTTTATTATGTGTAAGAAAATATCAGAAAGCAATTTTATACTTGCAGGTAATATTTGTCACCATATATTGTAATAATTATTATCTATTAATGTACACCTATAACTCTCGGCTCGGGCGTTTATATAAATATAAAGTATTATGTATGTATTAATGTATACATAATAATTATGTATTAAAATTTAAATTAAATAAATAGGTACTTACCATAGTTTCGTGTTTGTCCATATTAGGTATTTAATATAAATAATTTTATTGTTTTAAATAAAATCACAAATAGAAAAAAAACGAACGATAGGTAAATAAATAAGAAAAAAATAATTTCATTGGAAAAATAATTAAAATTATACAGTTTTACCAACTTTATAACAGTATATTTACCTAATAATTAACGATTATAACGACGAGGTTAAAATAATTATCAATACTTAGTATAATCGTATTATTTCTACATAGCGATCGTTATTTTTACAGATAATTAAAAGATTATTTATTACGACCGCTATTTTAACAATTCTCAATACTTGACCAGTGACCACTGGGGCCTGTTTCATAAAAAAGACAAGTCAAATATGACCATTGATAAACTTGTAAGTTTCATTCACTTGTTAAAATCACGTTTCGTATACGGACAAGTTGAAAAGTTGACCTGTGATAAGTGAAAATTTAAAAAAACCTATAAAATGTCTATAGAAGATATACCTAACTATTGTTTCATAAATTCTATAGATATATATCTATGATAAAATCTGATCACTTGTTAAATATATTGAAAATTAGATAACAATTCGACTAGGTTCACTGAGTTAGTTCTGTTAGTTCAGTGACTATGTTTCAAAATATAGATTTTTTTTTAAGTGTCCTTACAATAATTATTTTACATTTTATTAATAATATATGGTATATAAAATTTTTTTATGTATTTGTATACGCTTTATATAAGTGTTTGATATAATATATGTATAAATATATTTGGATATACCATTGCAGCTTGTAGCAAAGGGTTACGGTTGTAAAATACTTCTATCCACCACTAATGCCAATAAATAGCTGTTATATTATCTATACTACACCTAATCAGTAAGTTTTACAGATTCAAAAAAATTTTAATCTTGGCGTTCTCTTAATCTTATAATGTAAGTTAACTATTAACTTTTAAGTATACTAAAATAAGGAAAACTTACCATTACTCATTTTTATTGTTTTGCCAAAAAGCGTTTCTTTTGTAAATGTAGTTTGTGCCCAATTCTTTTGGCCACATCAAGTATTTTTTTTTCCCAAGTTCGTTCCCCAGGCGCCAAATAATAAATATTATTTGTATTCTTTTATATGTTCTAATAATATTTGATTTGTTATTTTCGTCATTTCTCTTTTCAAATATATTTTATATGCAAATAAAAATATACAAGAAAAAAATGTATTCGTTTTGCATATCGCTATAATTGTTATCATACTATCGTAAAAATAAAAACAGCTGACTTGTAAAACACAATATTATTGACAAGTGAATCTTTGACTGGCTAATAATTTTATGAAATTAAATAATTTCGACTTGTTAATTATTGTCACTTGTAATTTGGAAACTTATTTTTTTTTTATGAAACAGACCCCAGGTTCATTCTTTACAAATTACGCCACTGAGTAAGTACGTATAATTTTTCAATTTTAAATCCAGAACCAGTATCGTCGTTTCAAGTTTTATTAGACGGTGGAAAAATTTTGACCGGCCCTTTACAAATAAAAAAATATTTATTCCTCCCATAGTTTTTGCTATTTATCTTTCTCGTGTTGAACATGAGTTAGCTAGTTGGTCACTGGACACAAGGTTTTAGGAGGTTAATTTTTGGTAGGTACGCGCTGAAAATGACAACTTAGTTATTGAAATATGTATAAAAGTGTACAATATTATGACTTCGGTTATATAATATAATATTATAAATAGTTACAAGTACTCATTATATATATTATATATCAATCTATTTATTTACTTTATGTATGTACGCTTTTTCTGGTAGAAAGAGTTCAGTAGGAATTTTTGGGTATACAGATTAGGTAGCTTTCTGTTTTTTTTTTTTTTTTGAAAATTGTTTCTGCAATTTATATATAGTTTACAAAGATAATTTTTCGATTTCTCCGATAGTTTTCATAATCGTAAAGGAAAACTCCAAAAAATAACGGAATATTGTTTTAAATCGGATAATCGGAAAATAATAATGTTGAATTTTCGGATAGATTGACTTTTTTTGCTCATTAAATTAGGGTCACCTAATTTTAAAATTCTCCATTCTACAAATCTTGGCTACGCCAATGACATATTATTATATACTACTGCAAATGGTATAGATGAGTGGGTTATATGCAGTGCCATAGGAAGAGGTAGGAAAACTGGGCACATGATGCCCAGGGTCTCGGGATACCGCACGAATAGTGAATGACCATTTTTTTTTTAGCTTATTTCCTCTTTTTCAGAGAGATTTTTCCCAGGGATACGTAAAAACTTGCACCGGCTCTGGATGGGTGAAATATTTAATTATACACATTATTATGATAAGTTCATATTATAATCACCATGCCATGCATTACAGTCTACTATATATATAGGTAATAGAAGACAGTATATCGTGTCACGTAACATTAGACGTGTTTTCGCGATTAACCAAATGTAATTTGATTACCTACTAAATTTTATAAACAGTTTTGGTTATAATAATTATTAATTTATAACCGATCAAATGGAATGGTTATTATCTTTGGTGATAGATAAGGCAAAATAAAATAACCTGATGAATCGCGAAAACACGCCTATTATTACGTATTTCTATGTACGTATGTGAATTTGTTTGCATGCTGTGGCGGCAAAAGAAAACTGGACACACGTACGCGATTAAATATCTCGCGAGGTCCGGTGGCGTGTTACTTTGCCCGCCACCGCACTAATGACGCGCGCGCGAGACGCCACACCGATCGCTCACGCAAATCGCACATTTGTTGAATCGCGTGCGCAATGCCGCAATGTCAATCGTTTTATTTGGACGTATTATTATAAGGGGCGTACGTATATAAAGGGGGATGTGAGTAAGACCGCCCCATAATTATTTATATTTACTTTCTCGAAGAATCAAAATAATATTAGAATTAAAATGCAAAAAATTGAAAAGTGTCCATTTAAAATCATTGCATAGGTAGTTTATTTATTTTATTATACATTGATAATTATATTAATTTATTGTTTATTCATAATTTTACAATTTATATAATATTTATTATTAATTATTTAATTATAATAAATACCTATTTAATAGGTATTATTAAAAAAAATTTTTAATCCAATCATAATTGCCAGGTTGCAATAGCAATTGAATTATAATGTTCTGTGTTATATCTAAATATATTTTTAAAAGAAGTTTAAAGCACGGTACATACAGTATACTGTGTATAGTGTTTACATGTAAAATAGGTTTCAAGGGTTAAATCCGAGATTACGTATTTGAGTGGAACACATATTTTAAGACAATAAGTATTATTTGAGTTAGTAATCCCCACCTTCTCATTAAAAAATCAGTAATCGGTATAAAAACAACACGGAAAAAAACGATATGGATATAAACGATAAAATATTATGATTTGATTTTTCATACATGGTGTATACATATAATGGATATAATCGAAAGTCGCTTATAGGGTAGGTACTTTAATACTTTGTATTATTATCAGTTACCTACTGTGATACTAAGTTATGTATTATTCTAACATATAGTCAACATTACAATAATTACCCCAGGACCAATCCATGGGCCTAAGCTGAGAACGAAAGAAGTAAGCTGCCCCTCCTCCCACCATAAACTTGAAAGTAATAGTCAATCGTATTAATGCCCCCTAAATATCTTGTAAATTAATTTTTAAAATTTGCTTAATTTTTATATTTATTTAAATTAAGTATTATTTAATTTTATTGACTTTTACAATGAGATGTAGTTAACATTTTATGGAATCAATGGGAGGGTTACTCATGTCCCCTCATGAAAAATTTCAAGTTACACCAGAGCCGGACCGAGGGCCTAACAAGGTGGCGTGTGCCAGGGGCGCAATACTACCAAAGACGCAATTGCAATGGTTTTTTTAAGGACAATATTTATGCGAATGTCCTTTTTTTTTATTGCTCATTTATACCGTTTGAAAGAGAATTTCGGAATTTAGTCGGCAAAATAGTAGAAACAAGTTGATATTTTTTTTCCTGCTTATTTACGTTTTTATAGAAGTATTTTCCGACCAAATTTTTTGAAGGGCGCAAAATGTTCATCTTGCTAATAGCATTACTGTTGCTCAGCCCGGCTCTGACTTACGCCTATTCTCTGGTCTTTACTAAAACACATACCTATTATATATGATAAATTAGTAAATTATGTTGTAATTAGTATTCTTTAGTGTCATATTTTACTCGACGTTTTTTTCCGTGTCGTTTTCTTCCTAAATTACAAAAAAAAAAAAAAAAAAAAACGTATTCATGTATACGCTACTGTACAAGCACAACTAGAGGAGGGGGACTTTGTGGGCTTAGCCCCCAAAAATATATCCATAGCCCTTCCCCAAATGTAATTGATAGGTACTGACTTTTTTTGCTTATTTACGTTATTTTAGACAATATTACGGGTAAAGGCCGCATCCCAAGATTTTAGAGTTGGTGATGTGCTAGTGCGCCACTGATTATTATTGCGAAGATCGCGCGCCCCCGCTCGTTTCGGTCCCATCGGTGCGAAACGTGACGATTGCGCGAGCTGGGACGCGTTAAATTTTGCGACGACCGCCGCTCGTTACCGGCCGTGCACTTGGCGAAAATAACGGCACGGTGCAGGACCATAATAATAATAATATTATGGGACGGTGTTATTATACGTTTATAATGTGTACGTAAGAGTACGCTCGATGGACGTGTATACGGCCGTTGTGTACGTACAGAGCAGAAAAAAAAACCGTCTGCGTTCCTATCTATATATTATACGTATATTAAACAATATTATACTCGAAACGTTATTATAATAATAAATAATAATAATAATAATAATAATAATATTATAATGAACGATTAAGTTGGCGTCGTCATTTAGTGCAGTTGACACGGATATATAAAATATACCATGTACATATTATTATTGTACTGTACAGACGAGGCGGTTGTACGTGTGCGCCGCTCCGTACATACGTTATTCGTCATTTATTGGGATGGCGGCGACGGCCGGGTGTGTGCGCGCCGTGCGGTGGACGCTGTCGGTGAGTAGGGTACGTATTATACGGCCGTACGTATACAAGCGGGACGTCGTTGGCGCGCTCGCGCGTGTGGTCGTCTACTTGTGTGGCCGTGCCGGTGCCACCGTGGGTGGGCCGCCGCCGTCCCTCCAGCCCGCCCCCCGCATCCGTCGTAAAACTGCCGCCGCCAGACCGGTGCTGGTGCCGGTGGGGTGGTGTGTACACCGCGCCGTGACGCTGTACCGATAGACGCCGAACACCACCAGCTCTACCTCTCCGGTTTTTAATTAATATATTATTACCCACATAGATGGGTATAAGCGCGCGCCCGCCACGTGAGTCGCGTCGGTCGTTTTCACATCGGCGCGCGCGCGAAAAGAAATCCGAAACCAATCTGTCGTTGGTATACTATCTGTATCACGTCACCAGGACCGATTTTTAGTCGGTAAAACTAGGAAAAAAGTTGATGACCTTTTTTCTTTTTTTTTAGTTATTCGTACACATGTATTTTGTCGGTATTTTCCGAGACACGAACCATAAATGATTTCTTCGGGACGGCCATGGTCATTATAGATCGTCGCCGGGTATTTGCCCCAAGTACAGTGCTAATAACACGGACATTTCGTACGCTACACATATTTAATCCTTTTTTTTTTCCTTTCAATAACCGTTTTGTATTTTTCTTTTCAACGTTATAATAGTATGTATACTCGGGGGGGGGGGGGGTAGTGCAGATACGGAAAAAATAAAATATTATCATTATAAATGCGTTTAAAACTTTATTATTTCGATTTGGCCGTATCTAGGCGTTTCGGGGAAAAATGTATACCAACGAACATTTTAATTTTAATTTTTTTTTTTTTGGTTCTTTTGCTATTAATTTTGTTTGCTTCTTACGTACCTACATGTATTTTCGGAAAAATCAAATATCAAATCAAATCAGAAATCAAAATTCAGTGGCGTATTTAGGGACGCCGATAGGGGCGATCCACCACCCTTCCCATCAAATCCATAAAATTGTTATGGCTAAATTACAAAAATGTTGATTACAAGACGTAGTGCGTTGTACGTGAGTTGTATGTTAACAACAAGTAGGTGTTGAAATAAGATTTAATAAATCATTACACTAACATAGGTATCTACATAGTTTTTCACTCTAGGAAAATGAGTAAAATCTACATTATGATATAGCTATTACTGTACTCAAGTGTAATTTCACCCTCCTCCCCAAAAATTGAAGTCAAACTCCGGGCCGTGAGAATCACCACCAACCCCCCTTACTTGTCAGACCAATAGGTATAATATACTACACTGTAACCGAGTCTCTAAAGTAACGCATATACATGCTGCCACTGAATAGACCCCTCAAAAACATTTTGTACATAGCCCGGATATCTACCAAACTGGCCCTGATGTAAAATTGGTTAATTTGATTAAGAAGATGCTATACCATCGATTCATTTTTAAGGGGTTCTGTGTAGACCATTTTTAAAAAGTTTATAGAATAATGAAAATGTAATTAAAATACACTTTTAGAAGTAATCTAAAAATAGACTCATGTGTGAACCCCTTTTTATTGCTATATAATTTGTTCATTTTGACATTTGTTCATAAACTGCTTATGGTTTTATGATCACAAAAATTAAATAAATACACTAAATATTATTATAAAGTTATAATTGTAATATATTATATTATAACTATGGCCGAACATATAATTTGTTTCGACATGTATATATGAACATCTAAAATCTGTGATCGAAAACATCAAATTTTAAAATTTCTTAATTAAAAAAAAACATATTATCATATTCTGTTTACATTTTGAATCTATAATGAGTAACTTACTGATTTCGTATTACGCAAAGTGTGTGGTACTACACGCAAATCACAGTTTTGGGGGCTGCATATGACAATATATTGTTATGGTACATATACGTTTCAACGTAAACGATATGAAGTTTTATGTCACGTCACATCGATACTTTCCTTGAAACCGGGTGATCCGAACGTGTCCCTTCAATAAAATTTAATATCTATATAACCACACGGAAATCCGCGCAACATTATTATTATGACGAAAAACGCCGTTTTTCGGTCAAGCTCCCAGTATCCCTGCTCGAACGCAACCAATCAAACATGGCGACCATATGTTGTGCATGTTATTTTTTTTTTTTATAATTTATTCAAAATTAATATATTATATACCTAAAATATAATAGGCACAACTAATATTAATATTATCATTTAATATTTATTACCCTTTTTGTACCGAATCAAGTTTTTCAATATATTCGGGGAATTTAAGGGGCCCGGTGGTGCCAGTACTATTTTATACGCAAAATTTCGCTTGATCACGGCTCGTAAAGTTATTTTATTTAACTGGAATTTTAATTTAACTTAAGACAGGTTGTATTCAACTTGGATTTTTTACAAGATATATTTTCCATCGTTTATATTAATTATTATCGTTGTTTAAGAAACCATAATTTTCGTTTTGATTTTCACAGTATTTTACAGCTAAAAATATACACAATATTTAAATATATTGAAAGCTTAAAATTCTACTTAAAAAAATTTTAAATTAAAAATAATATTAAAATAGGTACGTAAATTCTACAATGTGCTATCACTTTTCCCGTGTGGTAATTTAGTGATGAGAATAATATGAAAACAAATATATATATATATTATTATAATATAGTCACCAACATTACAATAATATGTGATTTAAATTACCTACGTATATTATGTTCTTTAATAAGTTCAATGCATCAGTCACTTCCTTTATTGTGTAAATAACTGAACGCTGACTTATTAAGTATACTTTGTTTATTTTCACAGATGTAAAAATTGATAACTTCCACTTGCACAAAACGGAAGTGCAGTACTGCAGTGCGCGAACCTATATAATATAAGAATAATTGATTTTGTAGTATTTTTACTATAAAATCAAAAATACTACTGACTTTCTAAATGGTATTAACATTTCGATAATAATTCTTGCTAAATTCGTATATAGCCACTGTATAAAGAAATTAAATTTCTATCGGAGAAGTCTAAAAAATGTGTATGGTTTTAAAAGTATTAATATATTTACAACTATGCAAAAGTGATTTTATGTTGTATTATTAAGTACGCTATACATACATTTTAATAGCATTAAAACACTTTTACGCTTTTTATGTCCAACTTCTCTCCTAATTATCGTAGATTCAAAATTTAAACAATTAAAGAATATAGATAGATGAGAATATTTATTATGGATGTACATAGTTTTTTTTAGTTAAAATAATTTTTTTTTTAATTTGAAAATTTGAAAATTTGAAGTTTTTCAATCATAAATTTTAGATTTATTATTATTCTATACTCCGTCTTGGTTAGTTCTTGTCTTTTATTTAAGAGGACGTAATATCCCCCCGACTTCTAGTGGAAAAACATATTTACGCAGAATGACAATAATTCGTTTCACATGGGTTTAAGAATAAAAACACCTATTATATAATCAAAAGTTAATAATATTTTGGAGGGAATGTCATAATAATAATCCTTTTGATAAAAAAGGTACAGCCATTTAAAAAACAAAACAAAAAAAAAAAGATTTTTGAATGTTAGATTGTATACTAAATATTTAGTTTATTAAAAAAATAATATAACATTTCCTTAAAAATGTTGTCAACATTCGATCTTATAATAGGTGTTTTTGCTCTTAAGCCACTAGGAAATGAGTACCCGTATTTTGTGTATGTTTTTTAACAAACATCGCAATTACACAACAATGAAAAATAGATTTGACACAAGACTATTTTTAAATTAATAAAAAAATATATATTTAAATATATTCAAATTGTTGGATTTTCATTTTTCTTAAAATATCATAAAAATTGCCTATACAAAACCCCTTAAAAATTGGGTGTCTGACGTCCTCTAAATATAATTATTTCTCTTTTCTGATAATTTTTGATTAAACTGTAATCAGAAAGCCACAAGTAGTTTTTAAAAAACTATCGTGATTGCACAACAAAAAAATGTAATACGGATATAAGACTATTTTTTGATTATTCAAAGAACTTCTAATAAATTGCCTATATAGAACCCCTTATAAATGGACGGTATAATAATTACCGGTAAATGACATTAGAGTTGGTTTATGGAATTGTTTTTTTAGGTACCTACATCAAATATATTTGCTATAAGTAATTACTTGTATATTATGTTGATCGCAACCATCATATAATGAAAATGAAAATCTTAATTCATAATCCAGAAAAGTTTCGCCCCAAATGCGTTATATTACCTACGAAAAATGAAAAGAATAGTCAACAACACACAAGCATTTCTAAAACTGTTATAAACTAACTACAAATGACAATTAAAATGTATTTAAGTATCTACCAAAAATAATTAAAAATATGCCATATACCTACAGTGTTATTCGGATTCGAAAACTGTTATTAAAGTTAAGAGTGATGCAATGGACTCGAAGTACTTATTCGAACAGCAACCATACGACTCAAATAGATATGTTTCGAAAACGACTCAAGATCCGGACTTGTAAACGTTATATTTATAACGTTCTATCAATCAAAATCAATGTTTTAAAACGGAAAACATTATAGTGAAAAATATATTAACGTTTTCAAGCCCTGCTCAATAGTCTCAGAAATAGATTTTCATCAATCGTATTAGATTTAGATTAGTAGAGATTTTTGTATACGAATAATGTTCGTAGTTTTAAAAATACCTAGTCCTTCTGAACCAAGGGACGTATCTATCCTTCCCCCCTCGAAATTTCATTGTGTACCCTAATTTATTAAGTATTTTCTAAAAACAATTGAGACAACGATATTAAAATTAAAATTTTATACTAAATTTCTAATAGTTTTTTTTTAATAGGTTGAGAATTTGCTAATTTATTCTAGTTTTAAGATTTAGTCTTGGATTATAATCTAGAAATAACTCAATGATTAATTTATTCAGTGCCTCAGCTCAGCCCCTCCTCCCTCGAAAAAAATAATCTAAATACGCTCCTGTTCTGGACACAATCGCAGTGATCTTACGTCTATATTTTATATCAAATATATGCGAATAATATTATAGATTAGTCAGAGGCGTGCTCGGAAATTTTCTATGGCTACATTGTATAGTTCATGGTGAGGGGGTGTAATATTTAAACATATTCTATTGATAAAGTCAATATTAAATTAATATTTGTACATTTTTTCCAGGTTGAGATTGAGGGGGTACAAAGAGCCATGCCCCCGAACCTTAAAACTTTAAATTTTATTTAAAACTTTGAATTTTATATTATAATACATTCTTTCGTAGTATATAAATATATTTATAAAATACAATATATATATATATAAATTAAGTACTTAGGTAAATTATAAATTTTCTGTGAGCCTGGAATCGTATTTTCAATATGGTGTGTTATTTTATACTATTATATTATTTATAGATCATATATATGTATACAATATGTAAATATGTATACATATTTTTGATTAGAAGATTTTCTGATAAAAACCTATAATTAGTAGATAATATTTTTCTATTTTTCCATTAGAACACAAAGAAAATGTATTAAAATTAGTTTTCGACTAAATCGATTTTAATTATTTTATAATTGTTAAAAAAAAATAATTTATTGGTTGAAAATTTGCATCAAGTGTGTATATGTTTTAGTACCTACCTATCTAAATTTTTTTTCTAAACCATAATTTTATGAAGTAATAAGTGGTATCAAAAATGGTAGTATTAATAGTATATAACGTAAGTACTACTATAAATATATATTGTAATTACTAATTATATATAAATATATGGCTAATAAAAAATGTGACGTCAATATACATATTGCTATAGTAAATGTTTGATGTACATTTCAAGTTTCTGGCATTTTCATTTTCCAATTTGTAATAATATTAAACTACAGTAAATATTTGTTCCAAATTTTAAGTCTGACATTAATTTTTTCACATTTATAACAATAATTTTGGGTATTTATAGGTTTAGTTTTTATTTACACTTACTTATTTTTTAAATGTCCTCTACATTAAAACCAAGAGATTCAATTCTCTAACCGCTTAGAATCTATAATCAACTAATGTGTAATTCTTATAAGTTGAAAATTGTATTTATTTTACTAAATTTTTTTTTATAAAATGTTTGTAGTCTTTTAAGGTGCTTATTTTGTATACCTACCTCAAAATTTAAAAGTTGCTTATTTATATATTTGGTATACTGCAGTATGTGTACAATTCACACATTTGATGTTTGTATAGAATTTCAAGATATTATGTTATATATTGTGATAATGCATAATATATTATATATTGTGATAATATATAGAAATAATATCTACAAAACCAAGATACATTTTTACGTTGTACATAGTCAGAATTCTTTTTTTGGGAGAGATAAGTAAAAAAAAAAAAAAAATGGCTTTTGTCCACCATAAAAAAAAAAAAAAAGTATATAAAAATATACATATAATATAATAATACAATGTATACGTAATATAATGTAATAATGTGATTTTTTTAGGTAAACATGACTGATTTTGCAACATAATATTATAATATTATATTGGACAGAAATCATTTAACGAATCATAAAAATAAAAATAACGACACGATGGAATCCGTAATGAAAAATAATTGTGCTATCGCGTAGAAAACTGGACAATATATATGATGCACATTATGATGTGTTCGTATGTACACATATTATAATATAGTACTCGAAGCCGTGTGAAATGTTTAACGTGACAGTTTCAGTATTGAATTTCAGGGAAACGGGTGTATACTCTATACATACACACGTATATATATATATAAATACATACATGTGCAATGGAAATATTCAGTAGAACTAGCTAGGCTTAACGCTGCCTAAGTGAAACGGACGACCACCCACGTTTGAAACGGCCTCGTTAAAAAGACACTGTACATTTTACGAAATAACCCGAATTTTACGAGCGAGTGGAATTTTACTCGAAAACCAACAGGGAATGAGATTGCGTCATGTATTGTGGTATTGAAATTTTCGTTTTTATTCACAATTCACGAGAATGTCGGAAAACAAAATACATACATATATATTATAATATATGCATGTATTATATTCTCTTTATACAGAGACAGACAATTATTTAGCTATTTTTCCCTCGCTGCAGCGCCGGGTGCAGTAGGTGATTACTAAATTTTCAAAAATTAAATTATTATATGTCTATATACTAGGGGGGCGTTCAAATATTACGTAAGCGCCTAGGGGGATGGGGGGAGGATGTTAGAACCATGCTGACGTAATCAGCGCAGTAATAAAAAAAAAAAAAAATCAAAATACGCAACAAAATTTTTCATTTATTTTTAATTAATTTATATAAAATTCGGAAATTTTTATTTATTTTTTTTTTAACAGAGGGGGGGGGGTCATCGGACATATAATGCTGACATTTGCTGACGAGGGGGAGGAGGGGGTCTAAAAAGTCCAAAAATGTGCTGACGTAATACTTGAACGCCCCCTAGGTACATTATATTGTTAACGTGAACATTTGGTTGAGGATTCTATATAGGTCTTGATTCTCTTTCCATCGGGCGTGATCTATTGGATATAATGTTTGTTTATGATATTTCATACGATTACTGTTCAGAATTTTTTTATTTAATTGGGTTCAGAATCCTTAGTAGGAATGCGCGTAATATTGATTTGTTTTATATATATTATATCTAAATATAAAACAAATTGTGGCAAAAATTTATTTTTTTCAAAATCTCTTTTAAATGCTAATAAAATCTCCCGCTGCTTTCGAGTTTTTTTGTTTTACCTCATCATGTTTTTAAAACTAAAACTTTGTTATATTTAAAACACAAAGCGTAATTATTTTATTTTTATATTGTATTAGGTAGTTATTTTTAGTTTTGTTGTTCTTTTTTTGGTATTGTTACTATACTTAAGTACCCATCTATTAATTTCAATGTGTCAATAACTTGTTTAACATTGTAATGTTTTATTTACTCACGCCCTTTGATTACATATAAATAAATTAACATTAGAAGTAAAAATGGAATTTGTTGGAAAACGTAAACGCTCTACTACGATAGCAGCCTTTATTTCTAACACTTGAGTAAATGATTTACCATATTCGTTAATCAAATTTAATGAAATTAAGACTCAGTTGAACGTAAAATTATAATTCTAAAAAACTTTTCTTATGTAGGTACGTATTTTTGAAAATTTGAATATTTTTCGCGTTATTAAAGAGTTAATAGTAATAAAAATTAAATTAATTTTTTTAAACATTTTTAATAAACGCCACATTTTAACGTTTGTTGTAGACATTATTAATAATTAACCGAATGTTTTTTGTTCTTGGACTTTATTTAGCATACAATTTTATGTTTTACATTTCAGACCAGAATGAATTTTTTGATAGCACACATTTTTTTAATATTGCGACAATTTTCGACTTTATGGATGAAAATGAACTTAGCATATTCATATTAGATCTGAAAAAAAGCTATTACAACCATTTCCAGTTTTCCTAAATGAATTCCTTAAGTATTAGACTTTATTTCATTTATTTATTTATTTTTTTTTTTGTTCTAATTTTACTGCCCTACAAAAAGTTTTTTTGAAAAAAACTGGATTTAGGTAGATTATTTGATAGGTTTGTACATTATATTTCAAGAAGTATATTTTTAATTTCTAATTTATATGAGCAAAATGTTGAATATTTTATTTCTGCAAAATGTACAGTACATGTACATATATTACCAATAGCCTACAGATATGCTGTTACACTGTATCATATAGGTATATAATATTGTATAAGAAAATATTTCTTATTGTAATAACGGGTCCGACAATACTTTTAATTCCACAATTTATTTAAAAAATTTTAATATATTTAATATATACCAACAAACGTTAACGTTAATGTTAACGTTAACCACAAGAATGCAAACAAATTTCGTACCTATAATATTCTCGTGATAATAAAAAAAGACGCCTGCAAAGACAAATATATTATTATTATTATTAAAAATTGTCATTTATGAGAATTCATATTCATATATAAACATGATACCTATAAGTATTTCCCATACATAATATTATATAGTGTTGAAAATTGAAATACAAATAAAACGATACGTAAACAAAACAATATTACTATAGAAAATCACAAAAAATAATATATTATTTAACTGAGACAGTCTATTCATTAATCATTTTACTATACATCATGCATATAATATCGCAGGGGTGGCTAACCTATGGCCGGCGTCTTATTCCTAATATTATTTTTACTAATATAATTAGGTCGGTACCTATATAAAAATTAAAAAACAAATATATTATTTTACATGTTATACAGAACTAAGATGTACCCGCTTATTAATTTACTCCGTGATATTAATTTTGAATACATTTTTCTATTCTTTAGAACTTGCTCGAAGTATCATACCACCAAGAATGTTTTTCATTTTTTCATTATTTGAAACTTGGAAATGTTTTTGGTACAAAGGAATCTTGAAATCTATCTTCTTCTCCTTCTCCTACTCCTTTTCCTTCTTCTTTTTTCTTCTTCTTCTTTTTCTACTCTTTCGACTTAAAAAAATATTATTTGTATTCATTTTTATCTATTTAATATTTAATAATTTAAATATTATCTCTTTATTAATTATGATAATATCACGTACTAAAATCAACCAATTTTTTCACCAAATTGGAAATATATAACCCGATTTTACTATGTAGTGCTTGTATCAAACAAAGACAACTGCGTCAGGTACTATGTCCATTTAATCAAAACAAGATTGGCTCAAATAAAATACACCTATCTAAAATCATTCCATACCATTATCAGCTCGTTTCAAATTTTATAACATTTCATAATATCTAAAACACTCGACGACAATCGAAAACTTTTTTTTTGCTCATATAGCTTTTGTATATTTCTCATTCGCATTCTTGCTAGCCACCCCTATTAAATAAATACTTGTTAAATTAAAAAAAAAAAAAAATGTTGTCACTGGTCCTATAAGAAATGTATCACCGAGAAGTTAGAATATTTGTGACAGAAAACTGATTATTGTCTATTTTATTTTATTTTTTAATAATTATATTGCATATACCTAGTATACACAGTATAAATTCGTTTCTTATAATTATAATCATATGAACCATAAAGTAGTATTAGTTACTCATTTCAGAGTAATTAACTATATAGAAACGATTTTTTTAATATTATGTGTTACTTAGCAATACGCTATAAACAAAAATCGACGAATTAACGACATAAACAAATTCGTTAAAATACATTTTAATTAACTTTTGTATATATTTATAAAATTTCAACTATGTTTATACCCAATTATAAATTATATATTAGTTAATATTTGTACGTAATATATATAGTTATAGTTAATGCGAAATGTTATACGATACTTGTTTGTTAAGCAAAAACGTAATGGAAACTAATCGGAAAGTAATAAAAGTGAATAATTATTATAGAAGGAGCACATTAAAAAGGTATTTTAAAATTTGGAAAAAATACTCCGATTACAATAAAAATTTCACAAATTTAATTAAAATACAGCGGAATAGTTATTTGCATACAAAGGTAAATTGTAAACCTATATTATATGTAATTAAATATCTGTAGATATAATATGATATAAGATTTCATTGGCATTATTCTCAATAAGGTCTGAAATCTAAAATAAATAATAAATAGATTACATTGAAAAATACATTTAAGTCGTTTTTTTTAAAGCCGGCCATGCAGTATAATCATACAATATTCAGTTCAAAGAATAATAAAAATACAAATGAGCAAAAGAAAGAAGTAAAACCGGTCATTACCCACACAAATATTGTTCATTTAAATACCATTATATCAGATGATGATGAAATAAAAAGACAATTAATACAACTTTGGTATAAATTTAAACAAATTCTTAATCTATAAAATATTATCAGGTGCACCGTTTTTTCTGTGTACAACTTTTTGACCAGAAGATATGAACCAATCTGTATATGTGACCTTGTTTTCCGGTAGTAAATTTTAGCTAGTTTGTCCTTTAAAGAAGTCATTTTTGGCTATTTTCGATAAACACGGTAGGGAAAACTACTAAAAACGGCCAAAATAAGATTTTGTCAAATCGAGACTTATGTATAACTACCACCGACGCTCCGCTTAGAATCGATTTATCGAATGCTAAGATTTATTATTGCTTTCAAATGCAATACATTCACTAAGAGTATCCTGTCCAATAAGCAAAGTGCTTCCACCCCTACTGACACCCGACGAGCGAAATGCACCAATTTTTTTCTATGAATTTCCACAAAAATAAAATAATATTATTTTGTTTTAATTTTTTTTTATGACAAATGAACAAATTATTGGATTGTATGTCATATTCACACAAATTGCTTTTTTGTCTTTCTGATGACGATGTATCAATTTTTGGAAAAATATTCCCCCCCTATTTTAAAATTCTGAGCACGCCACTGTAAAAACTAATAATAATAATAATAATATGGTGACTAATCGTAATAAATGGTAACTCAAAAATGGTATTTAATAAAGGTATCATTTTGTATTGCTGGTACAAATAAATAAAAATCACAGCAATACAGAGAATAAAATAAATCGACACTATAAACACAAACTAAAATACAATAATATATATGTATATGTAATAGCCCTGCTGGCTCAACAAATTAATATGCTTCGTGCTTAGGCCAATATTATTTCCAAATAATAAATTGGTAATGAATAATATAAATATTAGTCCTTTTGGCTCAAGTTGCTCAACAATACAGTAATATTAATAAATAAGACAATAATAATTAGGTACTCGCAGTAAATTAACACGCACACTGGCCAGCCGCTATACCTAAATCTAAATAAATAGGTACCTACAAATAATTTCACACTCACGTACAAATGGTGACAAAGTGGTAATTTTCAATCATTTTTGGCTATTCGAGCCAATTGGAAAAATAAAATATAAATTAAATACAGAAAAAATACTATAAGTGGTTATTAGAGCCGCCTAGATAAATTATATAAAAGAAAGTAAATTACCTATTTACTGCGGTTATTCTAGACGATTTATATATCCAGAGCGATAGATGGATTACACGAGGCTATTCTAGCCGATTTTAATGGTATTAAAAACACACGATTAGCGTGATTACTCGTTATGATTGGTTAGAAAGGGTTTATTTTTAATACAAAAACTATCAAAATTGGACATAATTAAAAGTGTACAACTCATGGACACCAGACACTTACATTCACAGTCGGAAAACGAACGAAAAAATATATTTTCTTAATAAATATAACACTTTTATTACTTATTATCGAGGCTAGGATTTATATGCAATTAAAAATTGTAAAATATGCATTTTATTTACCAAAATATGCAAAAATATACATTTTAATTTTTATAAGATACACACAAAAATATAGTTACAAAAAAATATTTATTTATTGAAATACATCAGCGATTGGCTGATTGTCTTAATATAATATAATTGAGATTAAAAATTAAAAATTATTTATTTATTTTTCACATGTTTATTTATTAATTATTATTTTAGAAATAAAATTTATAATTCACATTCAATAGTGGAAATACATGTGTTACACTCTACGACCACATATGTTTTTAAATTGTCGAATATAAATGATCGGCGATTGGATCATAGTATTGATTTATATTTGCTAAAACGTCTTTCAACGTCACATAATGTATTTGGCGTATATTTAAATAAAGGAATTTGTCCTGGTATATAGTTTGCACATATATTCTGTATAGGTACACTTTATTACTTAATAACATTATTTTATATATCTATACAATTTGTATACGTGTGTAAGTTTTATAATATACCTCTTTATTTAAGGGAACATGGTGGCAAAGTGGGGTCCCGGGGCAAAGTGGGGAAATTGTAATATCTATTTATTTAATGCATAAAATTGATACTATTGTTAGATTTATAGTTTGTTTCCTTGGTTGTCTGAGATTCTGTGATAAAAGTTTTGGATCAAAATATCGATTATATTGTGAATAATCAATAAAAAATCGAGAATGTGTCTGTTATTATTTCCTTGATAATAGAATTTGATATTTTGTTTTCAATATAGTATGTTTAATGTGTATCGTTTTTAATCATTTTTAATTTTTTTTTTTATAAAGAGTAGGTTCTAAATTGTATTTTAATACAATTAAATCAAAGTATCCAGATAATTTCATTGATTGGGGCAAAGTGGGGACGTCCCCACTTTGTCCCATATAATGGAATTAATTTTTTTAAATTTAAATGGTGCGTTTTCAGAATGGTTAAGCATTAACAACGAAAGTTAAATTTTTAACTAAAAATTTTAGTTAAATTAAATATTTAACTATATTTATATTTTTAAAAATATTATTTTGTTGTAAATAAATTAAAATGTATAGAATGTGAATGTATTTTATTTTATATCCCCACTTTGCTCCATACGTGGGGCAAAGTAGAGTAAACTGTACTTTTTGAAATATCTTCTTAAACTTTCTAATAAAAAAATTGTAATTTCATAAAAAATAATAAATCAATTATTATAACCTATAAATTGCGTAAATAAAAATTTTAAGAAAAATATTTAATTTTAAGTGTATTACAGGCCTTTACACTTTAGCGTCCCCACTTTGCCCCATATATGTTCCCATATAACAAATATATTCCTCAAATATAATGACCATAAACTTTTCGAATTTATATAATAAAAAATCAATGAAACTGTGTGAAAATGTGGACTGACATTTTATTAATTAGAATAAGCTTAAATGCATAATTAACCAAGTTTTTATGCGTTTAGTCGAAAAAATATATATATTTTTTAATTGATTTTGTATAAAATATATAGATGTTTTTAATGGAAATTCGTTTTATATATAATGACTTTTTTTGATGATCCTAGAATTAGTTTGTAATTATTTTATATTTATAATTAACAAAATATATACATAAAATTATATATATTTTATATATTTATAATTATAAATATAATTTATATAATAATTATAAAAAAAATAACAAAATTTTATAGTGGTTATTTTAAAATATTTTATTTTCTATAGAGGTCGTTATACTTACAATAAAACAATTCAGTTTCTTAGAAATGTTTCGTGCATGGAAAAACAGCAGTAAATAATTTTTTTTTAAAAAAGGCTAATAATTCCCGGTCTGTAATATTGCCCCTTAGTCCGCCCATGGTGTATATCAATAATTAATATTTTTTTTTGTTTTTTTTTTTTTTTTTTATGATTTTAATTTTATATTTGTAATACAACGTTGAAATCGATTTCCTATAATATTAAATTTTAGATTCTTAAAACGTTTAAGAGATTGTAGGTATATTAATAATAAACATTTAATTAATATATATTTTCAGGTTTCGTATTCTACGTAGAGTTTTTAGATTATGGAAAAATTATACATTTATTATATTAAATAACGAATATAATGAAGTGAAAATTGAAAAACTAAACGTCGAACGACCACAAAGTGTTATCAGAAAAAGTATTAAAGTTACCAGTAAAAATATTATAGTGTATCGTGCATTATTATTATTAAAAATTTCATGGAGAATTTGGTACGGATATTCCAAAAAAAATCAATATATTGTACCAAATTGCTCAAAAGTTAAAACTCATGTAAAATTTATACAGAACGTTCGATTTAAAACATACCCTTAATTTATTTAATAAATTGTATAAAAATTATGCAACGAATGTAAAATATTATTTATTTTGGTTTTCATTCCAATCTTTAGCGACTCCAGTTCAAAATCATGACTACTACTAATAAAAAAGAAGCTTTTTACAATTAAAATACTATTTTTCTATACATAATCTTAGGTCTAAGAGCCATGTTATCTAACCTCTCCCCCCTTGAACTGTCACTGCTTTTATTTACTTATAGATTAAATTGAAACAAATTTTATTTAGTTTTGTTAATATTAACTGTTGGTGTTTTTAAACAATTTAAACTATGTTTAGTCTAATTTTGATTTCACAACTTAAAGTCCTTGCAAATATGTCAGTTTTAAGAGATTATGTGTAGATAATTTTTGAAATATAAGCGGGTTTGTATTATTGTTGTGTGATAAGTAAACTAACGTTAATTAATGTATGTATATAGATTAAGTATCTTAAGAAGACACCACACCCATTCAAAACACGGTAGAATTATTATAGAATAATTATTTTGGTACCAAAAAAAAGTGAGCACTTAAACTATAATCGTATACCAACTTTTTAAATTATATTTGTAATTGTAGATTATACTCAATTTTGGAAATACGATTTTTCTATGTTTTTCAACAGATCATAAAATGCTGGGGTACTATTATGTAGTTTGTGTTCTTGTATTTCTGTTCGTACCAAAATTGTTGACCTATGATAACTACACAATGCTTATGTACTATTCAAAATGCATAAACGGGTTTTTTAATAAATATAAATATCTTGTAATTACACAATAATAAAAAAATGGCTTAAAATTACTTTTAAAATATATTTAAATATTTGTAATTTGTTTATTTTCATTTCTTAAAATTTCACAGAAATTACTTGTGCAAAACCCTTTAAAAATTGGGTGTGTAGCATACTCTTAATTTATCATATAATTATAATTATAAATAAAAAAATAATTTATTCATGTTGATTAAATAATAATATATTTTATTTTATTTTGATTTAAACCTAATATTCCGATTTTAGTTCTAAAAACATATTAAGATTCTGTAGGTATACAATATGTTTTTTATTAGAGAATATTGGAATTCCTTTTTTCATATTAGGTTTTATTTTCAAATGACAAAGGTTTGAAAATTAATAAATTTCCAAAAATGAAATCCCCTCCTAAAATTTTTTAGCAAAAATATAAAAATTATATTTCCAACATTCTCTAATGAAGGACATACAGAATCTAAATATATTTTTAATATCGGAAAATTAAGTCACCTTAATTTTGTCAGGCTTTTAGGTCTAAATCGATGAAATGTGGGTATAGTCGTATATTATTATTCTGTAAAATAATTCAAAAAGTTTATAGCCACTTTTAACTTTAATAACTTATTAGTTTTTTGATTTGTATTCTATCATTAGGTTTATTTCTGGAAATGTATATTAAATTATATATTATGTAAACATATTAAATAGATGTAGGTATATTTTATATATATTATATGTTCTCAAAAACAAACTCCTGCATAATCTATATAATGTTAAAAGAGAAAGAAAAGGTCGACTGTTTAAGTGTTAAATAATTTAACAATACTAAAATTCAATAATTATAAGTTTCTAGGTATTATGAACTAAGATAGTATCTTAAATAGTATCAAACCTATAATTAGATTACGTTTTAAAAACAACATTTTTTATAATATAGGCTATAGTTTATGTAAAACGGTAACACGGCATATCGCAAACATATAATATTATTTATTATAAAATTTTTTTATGGGGTTTCGTATAGGCAATTTCATGTTGTGCATAACATTAAATTGCCTATACGAAACCTCATAATAAAATAAATATAATACGTATTGATGATATTTTAAAGTGAGTACCTACTATTATTATTTTGAAAATACACGATTTGTAAAATGAATATTTAAAAATATCAGTCTGATTGAGATCGTTAACATAATTCATGATGCGACTTATCAACGTTTAATAAGTATACATATATGAGAAATTTCAACGAAAAATATTTTTAAAAAAAATTGCAAGTGAATTCATTTTTAAATTAAAATACCTGGGACAATGGTATATTTTGACAATTTTATTCTTGAATGTTTATAAAAAAGTCGAAAATATTATCTACTTCACATAGTTAATCGTGATTATATACATAAAAATCGCTTAGTAGACCCACAAGGAGTTCAACAGAGTTCAGCCCCCACCATTTTGAGAAATATAAAATATTACTTTTATAAACGGAATTGATGTTAATGTAATAATTAGAAAAAGGATTCTAGTGACATTTGAATTTATTTTTTATAAGTCTTATGAAATGCAGAGGTTCAGAATATTTTATTTACCTAATGAAATCTACATCACCTGGTAAAAATATTGAACCTATATATAATATATAAAATGAAAAAAACTGTTGAGAAAATTTAAAAATGACCTCTCCAAGTCTCTAAAGTACCATTATAGTCAAACTTCCCACTAGAAAATGAGTACGTGTGTAATGATTGGACCAAGTGTTCTGTTCGAAAATTGTTGTTTCCAGAAAAATAAACATAAACATCATTGTAAAACCAATAGCTCCTTTGCTCCGCTCAGGATCTAAAAATAAACAAGTTAGGAAATTCTACTCTGTAAGCGTGCTAAATTTTAGGTTTCTAAACGTATTTTAAACATTAATCTAAAAAACGCCTGTGAAAGGGATGGAAGCCCATCGCTCGTTAGGTAGGATACTGGTAGAGGGTACATTGAATTTTAAAGCAATGATAAATCATTTTTTTTAATAAAACAATTTTGATCGAAGCTTCAGCGTATATAATACATGTTACATGAGTATTACAGTATTACTATTATCATTTATGTATGGCGGTAATAAAAAATATATTTCAAGTTTTTAGCATTTTAATTTTCCAATTTATAATAATTCTTTACATCTTTTTTTGTAATTTTAAATATAATAATTAATATTTCATCTATATAGTCGGTAACCATGACTAATTTATTCATTATTTTTTTAATTTATAACAAATATTCATGATATTTCTATTATAAAAGGTAGTTACGAAAATGACCTCTTTTATAAAGTAGGTAGGTACCAACTAAAACGAATCTCCTATCAAAAACCTCTATACCAGAAAACTCTTACTATACTCCTACCAAAAAAAAAATAAATATACTTACATATATAAAAAAAAAACCCCCAATAAGTAGCTGGTACATTAATTTCTATGCTCAGAATCTAATATAATAAAACAAAACGAATAATATCTATCTCCTTGATAACCAAATCAACAAACTATGTAACTATATATTATTATATAATATTTTGTATAGTAACTATGAAGAGACGGACGGACATGACGGGGATATATGTGTCTAAACTCTAAACTTTTGTTTAGAAACCTAAAACTGAAGGTAAACTTTTACTCATTAGTTAGTACCTATAAACATTCGTATAACTTATTATTACATGTATAACAAAATAATGTAATGTTAACTTTAGTAATACCTATATTACCCGTACAGATTTTATTTTAGTTTATACACATGCAATAAAATAGTACCAAACTCTATAATATCAAATATCTATACAATTTTCGCTAAAAACAAATTAAATTTTAATTATAATTTAAAAATAATTCTAGTAACAAAAATTGATTATAAAATTTATTTACCTAATTATTTTTGGTTCTGGAATAGGGGTTGAAACTTGGGACCCATCTCCCCCTGTATATACTATTTAATAATATTTATATATATATAGGTATAGTACCTACTTAATATACCTGTATGCGGTAGAATGTGATGAACTACCTAGAACATTCGTCTCTCGCATTTCTTGGTGTTTTTGATATTTTAGATTCTGAGAGGTACTAGGGATCTCTTGGTTTTACAATGACGTTTATTTTCATTTAATCGTACGTATGAACTCATTTCCTAGTAGTAAAGAGTAATCATCAAGGTGATATTTTGAAGAGTTTAATTTTCGATTTTTACTTTTTTGGCAAACGCATAAGAAAAAAATTAACTGGCTATTTGATATTTCCTCAAAATGCCGACAAAAATGAATCTAGAAATTTTTAATTCTTAGTGTGTATTTTACTGTTATAAATATTATATATAGGTACGTCTTGCATTTTCCAAAATATATTAATATTAATACAACCTATCTCCGTTCAGAATAGTTTTATTGGAAGAAATAATTTATACATTATTCTATATACATCCCCACCCAGAACGGATCTAGGAGGATGAGGGAAATCCGCCCCAAATCGACTCCTGCAGGATCCACCACTGATCCCATCAGTATTATCCTATCCAACACGAGTGAAATATGCTTCCATTAAGTTCCACCCTTACTTCGGTCTCAGTGGTGTAACTAAGAGGGTTCGGATAGTGGGATTGTATCTGTGAGCCTAGATTTTTAGAGGGCTGAATAACGCTGATAGCACAGAAAGTCCCTGATAATCTCCCGTATATGATGCCTCCCATCCGTATAGGTGTTCTAAAATGGAGATTTCTATCTGGGAATTCACATGACATCCAAGGGCACGTAAGAAGTCTATCTCAATTGTTTCCAAACTGAAGTTCATATAGGAACTTATTAAGTCTTATAGAATAATAAGCCTAAAAAGGATAAGCACGTAGGTATATAGCTAGAACTATTTTATTTGGGTGGGTTCATTTACGTAAGTACCAGTAGTACTCATACATTAATACTCGTAAAAAAGTTAAAAATTATAAGTATTTAAAAAGAAATTTGGCCCTGACCCCTGCAAGAATACCCTGTTATCATGAAACTATTGGCATTTCATGGGAACATTAAATTGTGATTTTTTTTAAATATTTAGATTAAATATTGTTCTAATTAAAAATAAAATATAATGTTTTTGTCTACATATTTTTAAAATATTTTAATAACGAAAATGTTTAAATGTTTTTTTTAACTCTTTATTTTGAAGTTATGGATTTAAATTTTGTTTTAGTTAATTTTGCTATTTTCAATTTTGATGTAACGCAATCTAGAGGATTATTGGCTACTACAATGATCCGAGCTCTCGTGCCTATAGTTCGACCTCGGTTAGGAAAATATTTTTTTCAAAAATTGCACGTATAATATACATTTCGTAGATTTTCTAGAAGTCCCCAGCATTTCTAATTTGGACAGTCCTAACTCCTAGGAGAGGATATTTTGAATTATAAGATCAAGCTCCTCGAAATCTTGGTCGGACGTACATTGTGCTGTTAGGGAAGGCGTACCTATACGATGTTAATTTATAAATTATTGATTTAAATAATTTATAAATGTATGAATTTTATTTTTATTTCAATAATCTTTTGTTTACAAATTATTATAAAACCAGTATAAAAAATAAAATGTTTAATGCCCTGGGGGAGGCGCGTTGAAAACGTTCACACCTGGGCCCAAATTTTGAAGTTTACCACTGGTCACTGTCGCTACTAACTCCAAGACTTATATATATATATATATATATACCAACTTATATATATTATATTTAAGAGTTGTTGGCGACCATGCAGGGAACTGGGAAAACGTTAACACATATTGACATATAATGATACAATTTACTTTAAAATATATTATAATACCTATATTCACGTTTTAAATTTTAATAATAATATTAATTGTTATTATAAAATTGTGTGATTAAAATGTCTCGTATATTTTCGTTTACTTGATTTCGTGCGATTTTCGTTCCCTAATATACGGAACACTTAATTATGAAATTTTACAAGAAAAAACACTCGAAAACAACGCGTGTACCTACATACACGTTATTTTTGAAATATATAAGCGCAAATTACCCCTCCAACCATAATAAGCAAAAAAAAAAAGTCATTTACGGACATTTCCCTCAAAACCGAGAAATCACAAAAACGACAAATAAGCAAAAAAAAAGGTCATTCACTCATATTTTCTAGAAAATATTCTTGGAAATGTCACCTGGATCAATTGACCCCCTAGTCCTCCTAAATACGCCTGCACTGTACAAGGCATATGTTAAAAAATAGGTTAAAAACGAAATGATAAAGTAAAAATTATTATTCTACTATTTTATATAATAGTGAAAATATTACTTTTGATTTTTTAATTTTTCATTTAGGTAGGTACCTATAACGCTTGAAAACTAATTCGTAGAAAAATTAAATAAAAATAAATTATAAATAACAACATTTTCTTACGCCCCACTGAGCTGTTTTTTAATATATCCATTACTGCATTTAAAGACGTTTTATTATTAATTGTTAAAAATTGTTGTTTATTTTTTTTTTTATTCATATTTCTATGCGATGTTTGTAGGTAAGTTGTTAAAAATTATAAATCCTATAACACGAGTTTTTCATTGATAATAATTTGTTTGTGCCGACATTATTTTATTTTCTCTCATGTTTTACCCCCCCCCCCCCCCACTGAAATGTGCAGCAATAGCTATTTTATTTATTATTTATATAGTATTACATAATATATTACTATTTATTATTTAATATATTTTGTCATGCCTATTACCATATTTAATATAAATAAAAAAAGCCTACATACACAAACGGTATAAGATCTGTGGTATCGGTCTGGTAACGGCTGGTTTATCGGTAAAAATCTATGATAACACAAATAGTGACGTTCCTGAAACATTAAAAACAATGATGAACATGGTCTGAAGTCTTCCTGTGGCTTACGTTGTATTTTCTCTATGTTTAATGCGACCATTTGTAATTTTTTGTTTTGGCATTGTAAAATAATATTTTCCTTTACTACAATTTCTATTTTCTTAGTATAGATTTAATCAATATTTTATAGTGTGTACCTATTGCAATTTTTATTTTTATTTTTATTTCTATTAAGTTCAGAACATTTTTAGAAATGGATAGCAGCGATCAAATTGACGAAAGTCAACTCGAACCATCTCTACAAAACGTAATCAACCAAGAAAGTTTAAAATGGATTTTTGTTGGTGGTAAAGGAGGTGTTGGTAAAACCACTTGCAGGTAAAATAATATCAACAATACAATATAATATATCTACCTATTGCTATTTTGACAACAATTATTCATATATATATATATATTATTTCAATTTCAGTTGTAGTTTGGCCATTCAATTAGCCAAAGTACGCGAATCAGTACTTCTTTTATCAACTGATCCAGCACATAACATATCTGATGCATTTGGTCAAAAATTCACTAAAGTGCCTACCAAAGTTGAAGGTTTCAATAATTTATTTGCAATGGTAAGGAACAAAAAAATTAGAATATGAATTACCTATTATCAATTTATTACTTAGGAAGTAGACCCAGATGTTCACAATGAAAGTGAATCAATGTTTGGCAGTGAAGATGAATCCGATACAATGAGACTGGGTAAAAGTATTTTACAAGATATTATAGGAGCATTTCCGGGTATTGATGAATCAATGAGTTACGCTCAAGTAATGAAGTAAGTATTTAGACAAATAAGTACTTTTAATTTGACAAAACCATTAAAAATTTGTTAGTAATACAAAGTTAGTATAATAATAGTCTAGTGTAACAAGTAACACTAGATTTTTAACACGTTGATGGACTGTAGGTCAATATTACTACTATAGCAGTAATATTAAAATTTGACATTGAAGGTCACTTTTAAATATTATTGCTATAGCAGGTATATAAAAAACCGTTCTAAAATTGTCATTACTGTTATAGCAGTGATATTTTCAATGGTTTCTTATGATGAAGGAACTTATTCTGACCTTATACATCTCATCAGACAAACGGACACTATTTTTAGCATGTATTTTTCATTTTTTTTCCCGTTGGTAAATTATAATTTTCATAGCTATTATTCCTTTTTTTAATAAAAATAACAAACACAATATATAATACAGATCAAAAATAGTGACAATGAGCATTCATCACTAGCCACTAGGTATAGATGATATAGTATAGTACATTTATTTCAATATGAATTTGCGCCATGAAAAAATTGTTCAATAGTTTTTAGAGGATGATTATGATTCTGATAAAACTATTGACGATTCTGATGCCGATCCTAATTATAATCCATACTGTAATAACAATGCATAAGACTCTCTGCAGATCACCTAATGTATTTGATCCAAATATGATGCAAGGGATCAGTATTAAAAAAATTACTGCTATAATAGCAGTAATGAAAAAGTGATATTTTTTGGATGGATTTGTAGAAAAAAAATAAAATGTAGTGTCCATCAACATGTTAAAAAAAATAGATAGATACTTGATTATTATCACTCAGTCCTTGGGTCATAAAAACAATTATTGGCCCTACTACAAACTTTCTAACATTACGTCTTTAACCCATGACCACTCACATGGCATATCAATCTAATGCAGCTGCCTATATGTGGTATATAGTCTGCACACAATAAAACCAGGGGTGTAAACTACAGGTTAATTTTTTTACACTGAACTTCCAATAGAGTTGTAATTTTTAGTCTTCCATGTAATTCCTTGGAATTTCCGAGACTCGTGTGTAATTTCTTAAACTTTCTTGTAATTAGTAATTGCCCATATTTTCAAATAATATTATGTTGTATGGAATTCTATGTTGTTTCGAACAGAGTGACATGTCATATACCTTATCCATGACTTGTAGTTTTTTGTATAGAATATAGACCAGTCATGCCTATAATACTAATATTACACGCCATGAGCCGAGATAGAGGGCGCACATAAGTGACTGAGTGACTGATGCAAGCACATCATTTCTGTGTGCACTGGCCACCTGTTACAAAAATTATTGTTTTTTATAATTTGTGCCTATAACTCATCAGTCATCACTTAATTTGTGTAATAAATATTATATTATATACAAAATACAATTGAAATTTCAAAGTTTTTTACTATAATTTTTATACTGCATGCCAGCTATCACAATACTATTAAATATTATTAATGTCCTTATCTCAGATCATATTGTAATTCACAGAGCTGGTCTATGAGTATAAGGTCTATGGTTTTGTTGTATTAGTAATGATTTAAACCTCCCTCTTAGCTAGTAAGTTATTCACAAAGACAAATATTAAAAATAAAAATAAATAATAAAAACAAGATATTATTGTTTCAAATATTTTTTTTTTATAAATTTAATATATTTTAAAAGTTATGTTTATTTTCATTTTAAATATTTAAGAGGATGCTACACTAACATATTTTGATAGCGAAATAGTACTTTCGTAATTCAAATGCTACTATACCGATTAAAAAATGAAAACTTTTTGATGTTTTGTTGAAATTAATTTTTCAAAATTGGTAATGATTTATATTTTATACAATTAAATATTTACTAACCTAACCTTTTTTCTATTCTATATTTTTAATTTGTTGATATAATTTTTAAAAATCGGCTTCCAATAAAACAATTTAACTTCTAATCTTTCAACGGTAGTTTAATTTTGTATCTATGATTTTTTTAAGTTACACAGCATTTGAGTTGCGTAGTAATATTTTTTAATAAATATTGTGATTACACAAAAAATGGACAGCAATCTATTTTGCAATCATGTAAAAATGTATATTTTTGACTGAAATAGATGATTTTAATTCCATGAGAACATAAAAATAAAATTTTATATAGTATAATTAAAAAAATATGTATTCATTTTTTTTTCATTTTAGGTTGGTTAAAAGCATGAACTTTTCAGTTGTTGTATTTGACACAGCTCCTACAGGACATACTTTGAGGCTATTGACATTCCCTTTGATGATGGAAAAAGCTATAGAAAAACTGTTAGAATTAAAAAATAGAATAGGCCCTTATCTAAATCAATTGAGTATGCTTTTTGGGGCTGGTGTTAATATAGATGATATTTCACAGAAATTTGAAGAGATGTTGGCTACCATTAAAATTGTAAATCAACAATTCAAAAATCCAGTAAGTAATCGAGAGATATTTGTGAAATTATTAAATAAGTTTTAAAATAATTTTATCTTAGGATCAAACAACATTTGTTTGTGTTTGCATTGCTGAGTTTTTGTCATTATATGAAACAGAAAGACTTGTTCAGGAATTAACTAAAAATGAAATTGACACTCATAATATTGTTGTCAATCAGTTGTATATTAACAATGGAGATTCGGATCCAAGTTGTAGAAAATGTTCTTCCAGGCGAGCCTTACAACGCACTTATCTCGAACAGGTCATTCAATTAATATTTCTTCATAAATATGCTATAGATTTGATAATTTTAATCGATATTTTATTTTTTAGATAAATGATTTGTATATTGATTTCCATGTTACCAAACTTCCTCTGTTAGAAAAAGAAGTGCGAGGTGTAGCTGATATATCAGAGTTCTCTAAGTATTTAGTGAACCCAAATTATGCGTTTAATAAAAATAAATAAAATTATTTAATTTTGCTTACAATGTAAGCAAAATGTATTTTGAAACATATTTGTTACATATGTTTGTTAAATGTTTTAATTTATTAATATTTTATTCTATTTGTAGTTAGTGTTTTTGTTAAGAGTTTTTCTATAATAAAAAAAAATGGTTACAGTAAATTTTAATTTAAAATTAAATCAAATGATTTGAAGAATGATGTATTGCAAAATTATTTAACTCTTAAATAATAACTATTGTGATATTTTATTATTTCAGTTGACATTAAAAATAAATATTATTTTTTATATTTGAGTTAATAATATTTTATTATTTGTATTAAGAACTCAAAAAATAATAATTAGTAGTCAGTAATAGTTTTAATTTTCAAGTTTTATTATATTCATGACAAACAACTTATATACACAATACACATCCAATATTTTGCTATTACTTCTATATAATGCTCTTACAATATAATTAATTATTAATAGTAATAACAAATCTTATTTTGTTAAATGCATTTCCGATGTATGTATATTGTATAGTTATTTTCATGATAATTTATTAATTTGAATAAAATATTTTAGAATTTTGTTGATTACTAAATCTTTTATAATCTTCTATTCTATTGTCTTTAAGTACATAAAAAATTATTTTGTAAATTTTAAAAATTAAACTACATATATTACAGTATAAATTATGATGTGTTAATATCAACAGTAGGTCTACATCAATAGTATTAGTCTAGAATAATATAATAATGTATACATTATAAAAAAATTTTAGTGGAAGTGTAGAACTAGGGTGGCTGACTCCCAATAGTTATGAGAGAAGGTGAAAGAGAAGAAGAATTTACATTATAAAAATGTACAACAGAAATAATTGATTAAATGCACTCTAATGTTAATTAATATTATATTTGTATATAATATAATATGACAAATTATATTTAATTAATTTATAATCAATTTTATAATAATTCAATAATAAGGTTGGTGACAACAGAATAGATTTAATTAGCAACAATGTTATAAAATATTATTTACAAATAAAGAAATTATATCAGTTTTGCCATCTAAAAAGTAAAATAAAAACAATTCTATAAAATTAATTATGATGAAGTAAAAATCTTATAATGTTTTGCATAATATAATATATTAAAAATAATAGTATTGGTATAAAATACTTTTTTTAATAGAATAAAAATAAAAATTATGAAAATGTTCAGAATTATTATTCCAGTTACATATCATAGACTATGATAAATATTAGTCATAGGGGAAGCAAAAAGAGATTAATATATTTGATACATGACCTCACTCCCCATTTTATTTAATACTATAAGAAAATAATTTGTGTGAAATTTGGTAACGATAACTCATCCCCTTCACATGTCCCAAAAGTGTTTAAAATTGCCAAAGATGGTAGTTTTTTAGTTTTTCAAACTTAAATAAAAAAAATTAGAACTTAGCATAAAAATATATAGAACCTAAATTATAGACCTTAATAATGTCTACAAATAACGTATTTACAAAATTTATTGTAAGACCATTATTTTTTTAAATAATAAATAAAATACAAAATTTTAAATTTTTTTTTGCAAAATGGATTTTTCACAGTTATTTAAATATGTTTGACAAAGAGTGGAGGTACGATACATATCTCATATATTATTAAAATTATAAATTGCTCTCCTTCATTCAAAATTCAACAAAATTTTTTCTCAATATTATTGATAAATACCTATAGAGGCCATTAGTCATATACTATAAATTAATTATCATAAAAATAATATTTAATTATTATTTAAAAAAAAATGCAGTAAAATATTCACCTGTATCAAGAATTAAGGCTACCTACTGACTTTCCAATAAATCATACAATGTATTTTGTATAGAATCTAGATCGGGGGTGGCCAACCGGCGGCAGGCGTGCTTTTGCACTTTTTTGCAGTCAAGTTTTGAATCTTAGCAGTGGTTGAATTGGAAAAAAAAATAAAGACGGACTCTGAGCTTAGTTAAAAAATCTGCGTTCCGGGACATATCATTAAAGAAAAAGTAAGCCGTGGAGGACTACACCACCTATCCAAAGTTTCTTAACCAGGAGACATTTTTAAAAACATTTTAGATTATTATATAACATGGATAGAATAGAAAAATCCAAAAATTTTTTACATCATTATTGGGTTACATATTTTCAAGATAGCATAGTTTAAGCATTCCTATTATAAAATGATTTAACACTTCCTTTTAAATGAATAATCAAGGAAGTTGACAATGTACACCGAAATTAAGTTTATCGGTGTCGCATTGATTTCGCCAGCCTTTTAGGCTTTAGCCATTCACGTATAATGAAGATTATTTTTTATTATTTACCCATTACCTATATGATACGCCAATATGATTTAATCATTGAACTCTATATAGTTGTATATGGAGTTCAATGGATTTAATAAGATCAACTATTCAACATTTTATATCATGTTTTTTATCTAAAACTTATTATGTGATAAGGACAATAAACATTTATTTTCGTAATTTCACGATTTTTCCAAAAAAAATTATAATTTTTAAAAATGTTAAATAAAAATTAAAACAAACACTGCGTCCCTTGCGTTCCCCGATAAATAAATTAAGGGGTACGCTGTTAAACATGAAAAAAATGAAGGATAGCTCCGTCCCCCTGCGACTCTCTCCAAAACCACCACTGAATCTTAGTTCATGCTTTTGCCGCACATTTGATGTTATTGAATGACACACTAACGAGAGATAAAATTACATATAAATTGACACTAAATTCGAAATACAAAACCCGACTTTACTATGTTGCGCGTGTGTCAGACGAAGATAACTGTGTCAGATTCCTATTGCGTAACACATTAACTACAGAACATATTAGAGAATCTTGCTAGACACAGAATTTGGTTCTGAAATTTGAATTCTAGATGTCCGTTTATCTATTTTTAAAATAGTTTGGCGCGATTTTTTTTTTATACCACTAGTTTTTAGATATGATAATAAAACTGATAACATGACAAAATTTTGTCATGGCTGATAAGTTATCAACAAAGTAACAAATTTAAAAATGAAATAGAAAAAAAAAGTTCTATTACCGATTTAGATTCAATGAAAAATGTATTTCAACAAGGATATACATTTCGCAATAACATATTAATGTATTTACGTATCTAAATATCGAACTTTACTTATAGAAATAACAATATTTTACCACAACATATTTTATTTTCCAGTGTTTAGCTTAAATCTCAAAATGTTTTGTAAAACTCGTACAAAATCGTGTTTGCTAATTAGGAATTTATTAAATTACTCTCAGTCAATATTAAAATGCAATGCATCATCATTAGATGGTAAAATGATGAACAAAGTAATGGGTTTCAGTCGAAAATCAAAGTAAATGGGACAGAATATTTTTAACGTATTTTTTTACTATCTATTTAATATTTATATTTTCAGAAAGGTTTGGTACAAGTCAAATGTCGGAGCGAATCCTTCATTTGAAGAGCTTATAAAACAAACGACAAAAAACAATGCTGGACGTCAATCTGCTAAGCGTGTAAATGTTTTAAATAAATTGATAATGAAGAACATTACGGACTTAATGGCAACTGGTGAAAACTCTGATAAAATTGTTGGATATGGCCTAGAAATATCTAAGGTATAAAATCATGATATTATTAGAAATGTAGTCTGATTATCTGTTTTTGATCTCATTGCAGGTTTGTATATCAGGGGATTATCGGTCTGTCAATGTCTATTGGATGGCTAGGAAATCTGAAGACGATTCCCAATTGGATACATTGTTACAAAATATAAGTGGTCCATTGAGACATGAATTATCAAGATTACGAATTATGGGCGAAGTACCAAAAATACAATTTGTTAAAGGTAATAGGTACCTACATGCATGAGTGAAATGATATAAAAATTGATTCTTAATACTAATTATAATATTACTATTTAAGATAGAACTTATGCAAACATATCTGCAGTTGATCGGTTATTAAATATAGCAGATTTTGGTGAAGATTTTATTCCAACTTGTCCTACGTTATTGAAAGATCACCCTACAATTTTTACCAATATTGATCCAGAAATCAAAGTAAAAACCAATAATCATAATAATTTCATTATTTTAATGTAAATATTTAATATAATATATACTGAATTAATTTTAGGAAAAAATTAAAGAATTAGAAAATAAAGATGATCTGGATGAAGAAGAAGATATAATTCCTGAAATGAAGATGGATGTAATGGGCCTTGATCATAGTGCAATAATGGATAGAGTGAGACATATTTTTATTAATTGTACCTAATCTAATAAGTAATAATATCTTAATATTAAACTTCAGATTAGAATTTACTGTTCTAAGTATGTATTAAATAAATTATTTTATGTAATAAAAATATATTAATATATTTTTTAGTTGAACGTTTCTATTCAAAAGTCGAAAGCTGTTCACCGTCAACCTAACACCGTACAAAATGTTATGAAAAATACTGCAACTGAAAATATGGATAGTCCTCAGTATTTATCATTTACAGATTTTGTAAAAAAAAGGAAAATTCAAGAAGCCAAAGCTTTAGGTAGAAGAAGGAGTAGATCGATTGAGAAAGAAATGTATGATAATCATGTATTATTAAATAATGAAGAGGAAGTTGACTATAATGAAATAGAAGAATTTCCTTTTAAAATTTAAAATAATGTACCTACAAAGTTTTTATTTTTTATTTAGTTACCTATATATGTTTATTAATCCTTAAATAATTCTTTTAAATACTTATAATAGACAAATTAATAAATAATTTATTATAAATATTTGATAAATAAGATAATAATATTGTTTTTATTAATTATTGAAATAATAAGCAAATCTTAAATTTAATCATCAAATTCTAAAAACAAGTAAAGTATTCTACAATTATTTTAGTCATATATATAACTTTTACACCACAAAAGTATAAAACATACCACGTTGACCATATTTTTGGCACTACTACATTTCTACGTGTAATATGTAGGTACAATTAAATTATATTTATTTAATATTTCACACATTTTATATTATTTGTAAACATTTTACTGTGTATAATATGTTACTATGAATATACACAGTATGGTGAATACAAACAGTTACTAGCAAATGTCAATATACGTATTATAAATTGGTATATGTTGACATTATTAAAATATTAGCTAAATTATTTTGGAAATTACTTTTTCCACAAACAACATCTCAAACATGTAGAATTTTACAAATCTTAGTAGGAAGAGACTTGTTTTGATGTTCATTAATTTATAAAATCATAAAGTATTAATATAAATAATTATTAATAAACATTAAACAAGATATATATTGATATAAAATATTAATTTGAAAAGTCGAGAAATTCAATTTATAAGTATAAATTAATATTCTATACTATATAGCAGGAATTGATTGATTGATAACAGCATAAAATAAGGACAATGATATATACAATTATAGCAAAAAATACATTAAACAATATAATATAGAATTAAATATAAATAGATAACAGAAAGTAAAAAATCGGAATGTCTAAATGGCACTACGGAGCATACAGTATAATGGATGGTAGTGACTATCAGAGGAGTGAGTAGGGATATAGAAAGGTGCATGATGTCCAGATGGATAGATCGAGATGTAAAAATGATTAGAGGAAAGGAGGCCTGGGACATCTATAGATCCACCAAGTAAATTTTAAATGAAACGAGAATTAGCATCAATACGATAAGACAAGAGTGCAGAGATATTTAGTGTTCTAAGTTTGGTTGGGGATGATCAATTTTGAGTAAAAAATCAATATATGGAAGTAACCTATTTTGGACCCTTTCTAGCCTTAACTGGTGTTTCCCTAAGTAGGGGTACCAAATTCTAAGATAGAGTGCACATTATGTGAACCAATTAATTAATCAATTAAAATTTATATAATAAGAATTAATATCTAAATTTAATGCATGTTTTATTGTAGATAACTTTTCCCAAATAAAATTTACCTAACAATTTTAATTGTATTTGAAGTAAATTCTTCAAAAATAAAAATGTCAAAGGACAAACTCCAGGCCGGATAAAAAGTATTGGCGGGCTGCCAGTTGCCTATCCCTGTTAAATAGTATTCTGATTTTGATGCTATTATAGTACCTATGCAGTCTACTTCACTGCAGCAATTTATAGGTAGTTTATTTGACATGGGTAATTTATAAATTATAATTTAATTTATCAATACATAAAAATTTCCAAATAAATAAAAATATAGAGTACCTACAGCAGAGAAATTTCACAATCCATGAACTTGCCACATATTCAATAATTTATCAATTTATAACATTTAAATAAATAAACATTAAAGAGTATCCAAAGAAAAATATATGAGATCACTATTGTTGGAATGTACCTACTAAAAGTAAGGATGATATGACTTTTTCAATACATATAAGCAGAAGTTATACCATAGTTAATCATAATAGGTAGGAATACCTATATAAATATGTTACACGTTATAAGTGAGGTGATTTATTTGGCTGAATTTATGTACTTAATTAAAAAAATACTAAATTTATATATTATTGCTCGTACTACTATAATTTTCATATAATAAATGAAATTTTAGATTTTGAGCGTATCGAATGTATTGGTTTTACAATGTATTTTTATGTTTATTTATATGCATTTTTGGGTAAAGAGCTCTCTGGTAACAAATACGTTGTAGTTGGCACTTTGGAGAGGTCATTTATAGATTTTCTCAGTAGTTTCTTTTAGCATAAAGAAAATTTACCAAGAATTGTTATAAATTGGAAAATAATCACATATTTAATATGTACACCAAATGTTTACTGTAGCCCAGCCCAATATTGACATAGTCAAATTTCAAAACTTTTTTACCATTTAAGTAATTTATGTAATATTTTGAAATTTGATTTATTATATTTATGTATATATATACAATTTGTAACTATAGAAAATAACAGTAAACTGTTAAACATCTGAAAATAATATTTTGCTCACAATCGTTTTATTATATACTGATTTATCATTGCTTTCAAATTCAACTACCAGTAGTACCTATCTTATTTGACGAGTGAAATATTTTTTCACTCCTACTCGCCAGATAATATATTAGGAAATAATACTTTTTTATTTTTAATATTAATATTTATTATTATTATATTATATATAATATTATTTTTATTATATTTTATTCGTAGACTACAAATAGATTTTTAATTTTATTGTTTTCATCATCGAAATGTATAAAAAAGAAAAAAATATGTATAAATACAAGACATTTCTAATATCTTATATTAAATATCTACATATATTTGTATTTTGATCAATTTGTCAACAATATTAATAATAATTTTGACTGAGTACATTCACAGTAAAATATAAATAGGTACCCATAAACATATACAAATAACATATTTACAACTTCATACCAATTATATAGGTACATATTTTTATTAAAAATAGTATAATACAATTCAAAGGTAAAAAAAAAAAAAAAATGTATATATATAAAACAAAAAATGATAAAATAATTTTTAATTTATAAAAAATATTAAATCTATAAGTAAATATAAATTTTTTTTTTTTTTAGTATCAATATAAATAATACAATCGTGAAATGTATACATTTAACAGTTTATATAACTTAATTTAAGCATTACCTAATAATTGAATTTGGCATGTCTTCACTATTCATCAAAACTTGATAATTGTGTCGTTCATGAAAATTAGGAACAATTTCAAGTAACCACTCTTTGTCAATCATTGTCACATATCTCATGTATGGTTGACTAGTTTCTATGATTTCTGTGTATAGTACACAATGTGGATATGAATGAAATAATGTTGAAGTTGGATGAATTTTACACTCTTTTTTAGCATTAACTGTAATGTATTTTTTTTCTGGTGTGATATATGCTAGATTTTCGAAAAATCCTGTCAATAAACACTTTCTGATGGGATCAAAGTTTTCTCCACAAGACTGACCAATTGGTAAATGTAAATATCTACAGATATCAAGTAATTGATCACGAGCACGGTCAGCGTATTCTAAATTACGGATGTTAAGGAAGTTATCATCACACCAACTGGACTTTGAATCTTTTTTTATTTTTCTATATGCACGAAATGTTCTAAGTAACATAATATGATCACTGATGGACGATTTGAATTTTGTATGAACATCCTCAGCTTGCTTCTTTTTTTTCTCTGAAAGACTAGATACAAAAATTGAATCTGTGGACAATACTGATACAATATTTACAATGTCTTCCATACAACCATAGTTTACCGATGATAATATTATTTTTGCATACCTTGGATCTAAAGGAAATTTAGTCATTTTATGACCTATTTCTGTTAAAATACTATTTTTAGTAGCACCTAAATTTCCTAACATTTTATAAGCTTGAACGATTGCTTCTGTTGATGGCTTGTTGATGAAATCAAATTTGTAGGGATCCATATTCATAGCCAATATTTGTAATACTACATTACCCAAATTGCACCTCTGTATTTCTGGTACAGGGTCTATTGTCATTTCATCATATTGTTTTTTTGAATACATCCTGTAACAATATCCATCAGATTCACGACCTGCACGACCAGCTCTTTGTTCAGATTGAGCTTGGGAGATATTTTGAATTTTGAGTGCATCCATTGACGTCTCTGGATGAAAGCATCGTACTTTAACTTTTCCACAATCAATCACATATTTGATACCGGTCAAAGTAACTGATGTTTCTGCAATATTTGTACTTAGTATTATTTTTCTAGCAAACTCATTGGGTTCTAATGGCATGAATACTTTGAGTTGCTCATTGGTGGGCAAAGAAGCATATAATGTTCGTACTTTTATGACAGGATAATTTCTAAGAGCCGGATCTTGATTAATATGTTCAATAGCAAGTGCCATGTTTTCAATTTCTTCTTGTCCAGTTAAAAAAACTAAAAAGTCATGACGTTCAGGTGCCTCTTTATGCAATTGAAATATTGTAACAAAAGTATCATGAAAATAATCTTCAACATTTTCTTTAGTATGGAATATTTTTATATCATGAACCCTACCTTGTAAGTATACAATTTGTGCATTTCCAAAATAATCTGCAAACAAGTCAGCATTCATTGTTGCTGACATGACAATTACTTTTAATGGATTTGAACTATGTTTACGGCTGCGTTGGACTTTTTTCACAATTCCAAAAAGCAAATCTGTATTAACAGTACGTTCATGAGCTTCATCTAGAATCACACATCCATATGCCGATAAACTCTTTTCTAACATGGCTGTACGTAATAACATGCCATCAGTCATAAATTTGATTCTAGTAAAGTGATTAGTTTTGTCTATAAATCTTACTCTGTATCCAACCAAATCTCCAATTTCAGTGTTTACTTCAAATGATACACGTTCGGCTAATGATATTGCTGCCACACGTCTTGGCTGTGTAACTACTACATCCTCATCGGGGCGTAAAATGTTCTCATAGATAATCTGTGGAATCTGTGTTGTTTTTCCACTTCCTGTTTCTCCAATAATGATTAATGTTTCGTGCTTTTTTATCAGGTTACAAAGTTTATCTTTTTGAAGGGAAACAGGAAGGTTCTTCCGTTCATCATCAAAATACTTGACTAAATCCATTTTACTTAAATCGTTCATTATTAATAATTTTCAAAACAATTTAACTTGAATATTTTATGAAATATTATAATAAAAAAAATAAAATATAAATAAATAAATACTAGGTACCTAGTCACTAATTCTAATACATATTTGTAAGTGGTAAATTTTAACGGCTTAATCGAGTTTTACATATTTATGTAATTACTCTATTTATATAATATTTTGTAAAAATAAAACCTAACACTTATACGTACATGGCGCTCGTTTAATAAATCGAATTTTAAACAAAACAAACTTGTGTACAGCACATGGTTTTTATCGATTTAAAAATGATCGAAAAAAAAATATACATATTCGCAGAAGCAAATCGATGCAACATCACAAATACCTATGAAATACGATGGAAATGTTTTAATTTTTGGAACTTATCGAAACTATATAGAAGATTTAAAATTTTTGATAATATAATATCATGATAACAGTTATCAATGTGCTCTTATTATATCAATTATCGTAGACAAAAATAAAATATTACTAATAATTTTATTATTTTAATTTACTAATTTTGTTATTGGTTTTTTTAATTATTAACTAATAGTATAATTATAAATTCGAGTTCAGTTAAAAATCTGTAGTTTAGCTCTCCAAAAGCATTAAAATTCAAAATTCTCATTCTGATTATAAATACTTTTTCAGAAAAATGAGTGTCGCCAGATTGGAAATAGATGTCAAAAGACTTTTAACAGTATGTGAAGATATGGCTCAAAATAATTCATCGGATGATTGGCGATTGAGTAAGGTACATTAATTTGGTAATTTTGCTAAAATTTAAAATACGTATCAAATTATATTGTATTGAATTTTTGTTTTAGTACATAGAAGCTGTAAGTGAAATGATTGGAGAATTAGTAAAAAAGAGGTAAATATAATACCTACTAAATTATGAAAACTAATAGAAGTATATCAGATATTTATAGTTTTAACTTGTATCACAGAACATGTTGTATTTCAATAGCCATCAATTATCAAATATTTTAATATTTTTTCATTAATTTTTGTTTTATGTAGTCCAGACAAGGATATACATAATCAGTACACAAAACGAATGCAGTTCCTTAAAGGATTTTTGAATACTAAAGAAATTGTAATATATCATTCTAGTTACAGTTAAAAAAAATATGTGGTATAATGTTATGTTTCTACATAATTATTTTAAAGGAAAATACTGAAGATAAATTAGTTGCCTTAGAAATGTTGGAACCAGTACAAGTATCTAATAGCCGATCAAAAGATATTAAGCATAAGTATAAGGTTACTTATACAAAACAATTAAGAGATGAACTACTTGGAAGTAAATCGATTAATTTTTCATATGGTATTGTATATTTACAGCATTAAATTTTGTTTAGATGATGGAAATGAATTTAGATCGTCTAGACAACCAGACGTGGATAGTAGTGATAATTTAGATGAACTATTGAAACATCAGCAAAACAAACAAGAATCTATTGCTGAGGAGCTAATGGCTATAACTCGAGGTTTACGAGAACATTCTGAACTTGCTGGGAAAATTATTAAAAAAGATATTGAAGTAATAATATTATTAATATATATTTTTAATTTAAATTAAACATTTTTTTTATTATTATTATTATTAGATTTTAGAAAAATCGTCAAAAGGTATGGACACTAATTTTGAAAATTTAAAACGAGAAGAACAAAGATTAACAGAGTTTGTAAGAAAAAGCACATGGAGATGTTGGATATGGGTTTTAGCTGTTGCTATGGTTGCAATTTTTATAAGTATGTAAAGGATTTTTTAAATGTTAATTTATAATAAATTATTAATTACTCATAAAATATTTTTTTTTCAGAAATGATATTGTTTATCAAAGTGACAAAAAAAAATTAGAAAAAATGTTTGATAATGATGAAATTGATATGATCATTAAAAAAATAATGCATATTATTCCGGGTAATATTTTCTCATTAATCATATTAAAAATTAATTAATAATATTTGTTGATACAGTATTATTTTAACACTATATAAATTATTAGTATTTTAAATGTATTTATTATATTTATATATATAACTATTTTAAAAATGTTATTTAATTAAATTAAAAAAAAAAAGTTAGTGAACAATATCAATATAAAATAATCAAGATTATTATGTAGAATTCTAGGAATGTGTTGTAAAACATGAAATTATGAGTAAAAATATTTAAAAAAAATTCTATAAAACATTGTGTATTGGTTTTACTTTTATAATAATTATATTATTATTTATTTTAATTTTATTATCAATTTGTTATATTTTGTTCTTATTATTGTGCAAATTATTATATAAGAAAAGAAATAATTTGATTTTGTTAGGCCCATTTCACATATACATGTTTAATCATTTTTGCTTTCAAAATTCACCAAGAAATTTATTGGTTTTTAATTTTTGTACCTATACATAATTGTTAATCGCCTATAGAATAAATTACTATATCTAAAATTAACTTAATATAGATACTAAATTAATTATAATAGAAGTAGAGTGTAACAAAATTATTTGAAATTCTGCTAATGAACAGTACAAAGATAGAAACTTAAAAATAAAAACTTTAAAGGATGTGACCAAAAATATAGTGTCTACATGATACTTAAGTATACATTTTGGGTAGCTATGCTATAATTTCATGTATGCATGCATGTGAATACAAAATAGAGTTGCATTTTGATGCGTGTCATATGTGACATGTGTGTATGTGAAAGGGGTCTTATATAATTATTAAATAATATGAAATGGGATGAGTTTCAATCACTATTTTTAAAATTATGTCTTCTTCTCAGATATAAAATAAGAATTTTCATTTTTGAACTAATGTATTTAATTATGAACACTGTGATACCTAATTTTTTTTTGTTTTATTATTAGTCTGTAAGCACTTGATGTAATTTATGATCTAATCTAAGAAAATATGGAAGTAACTAGTTATTGTTTACTAGAGTGTAAACTGGCCTATTTAGATATATTATATACTGAATAATTAAATTATAATAAAGATTACCTATGTTAATAGTATATATTATATTATATATATTTATATTTAATTTATTTTTCTTGTGATTATACATGTCTTATTGACATTTTTATATAATCAAAAAAATGTACTATTAGGTACAATTTTTTAATTTGTTATAATATGTATGTTGGAGGTATGAACTGCAAGGGTGTAGGTATTAATAAAATAAAATGGATTCCATTTAATAATTTATTTGTGTTTTATTTTTCATAATTAATGAGCCTAATTCTAAAATTAAATACCTACCTAATATCTTCTGTGCTAATATGTAATTATTTTTAAAATAGTAAAGCTTATGTTTTTAATGGCTTGATAGTTATTTGGTAACATTAAAAATGATCATATTTACTATTGTCCATAATGTGTGTGTCAGATATTTTGTTCTGTAAGACTATTGAATCAATCTTCCATGTATTAAGAGAAAAATGGAAAATATAATGATATTTAATATAAATAATATATTGATATATAATATATTTATATATATTATAATATATAATATTATATTATAAATATAATATTAATAACTTATTTTGTAGTAATGTGGACTCTCACATCACAATATTATAATATATACAGTGGAACCTCCATAATTCGAATTGGTTGGAGCAAAAAAAAAAAAAAAAATTCAAGTTATTGAAAATATTTTTTTAAACAACACAAAGACCTAATTTTATAATTTTATTTATTTATGTATTTACTAATAAATGTATAATGTATGTAGGTATGTATTGTATTACAATTTTAAAATAGCATTCTATAAAAAAGTATAAAGTAATAAATATGTATATAAATTGTATGTAATAAATATTTAAATAATTCATAAATTAATAAAAATTCGAGTTATCGAGGCTCCACTATATATTAATATAAATAGATATAATATATACTATACAGTATATAATCATATTACATATGTGATCTAAGCGTGGACTTGTGTAAGTTGTACAAAATAATATAATTATAATTATTAACAATAATAATAATAATAATAATATAATCATTTTGGTACCGTAGATTGGGGTAAATAGAAACAATTTTGGAAAAATTATTATATTAATGTCTATAAGATTGATTTTTACTGTTATCAATATTTAAAGTTTACTAAATCGATGGTTAACTCACAGATTATATAATATAATTCATTTAATCTGTGGTAAACTAGTATAAAATTAGAATAATTCAAATCATATAAATTTTTGTCATCTCTTATGTTGAAAAAAATTAATAAGTACTATACGATATTTTTCTTCATCAACTAACAACTAACACAAACTATCAAAATCAAAAATGTTGTGATGTAGAATATGTTAATTTTTTTCTAATTATTATTAGTTAAAGTGATGGTAAATTGTGTTAGTTTTGCGATTTTGAAAGTATTATTTTATTAATTACCAATTGGTACATGTTTTACCAAGTTAGATGTATTTTAATTTATTTGGTCTTTTATGAGGTGAAACATAATCATAATGGTACAAATATACTTACCAAGACCAAAAAAATACAAAATACATTAAAAGGATCTAAAACTGATAAAACTGATAATTTTAATTTTATTTAATAATATTAAGTTTGAATTGTTATAATAGTCTGATAATATAATAAATAATTAGGTATATAAAAGACTAGGTACTAAAGCAAAGAATTGACTGATAATTTTATGCAAAATATTATTAAAATTATTAAAAAGTTAATTTCTAATAAAAAGGTTTTGTACTTACCTATCTATATTGTTTTTTTAAAACTTCAACATGTGTTTCTACCTATTCATAATTCAGTTGATAAAATAGCAAAAATATACTAAAAAACCATATATGTTTCTATTCATCCCCATTTTGAGGGTCAATAGAGAAGGCATAAAATAAGAAAACAATATACAACATTATAATAAAATTAAGTTATAAAAAATCATTTTTAAAGTACTAAATAAGACCAATATTTTGAGGTATTACATAATTACACATCTAAAATACAACAGTTTTTTCAAACCTTTAAAGTTTGAAACTATTTCTATTTACCCCATTCTAGGGTACTTATCTATATATGAAATAAATGTTACCTACTCAATTAAGTACCATCCTATTTGCAGGAATATGGGAAAATGTTATAAATATTGTAAATTTTTCATATTTTTTTCGAGGAGATAAAAATACACAGGTAAAAAGTTGTAGATATAATTTCTTCTTTATGTTTTAGACTGACCAATCGAACATCCACAATAAAGTACCTAATCAACTGCTTTATAGCAATAGCAAAAGAAGTATAAGAACTAAAGATTAGTTTTATGCTGTGGTTTTATGCAGATAGAACAGGTAGACACAGATATATATCTGTACAGGTACTAGTTAAATACCTAAGTACTTTCAATTATGCATTATTTTATCTAACCATTTAGGTATCTATCATTAATATTACCTAGGTATAAAACTACTATAGGTATATGATTCATGGTCGAAATAAAAAAGTATAATGTATTACGATAAAATGTTACTTACATTTCACTTGAAACCTACCTATACCTACAAAAGTTATTTTTATTTACGAAATTAATTTTAATAATCTAATGCGTTCAAATAAAACTTTCATATTTATAATAATATAAGAAGCCCACGACTGCAAATTGGTTTAAGCAGTTTAAACTTTAAACATATCTGTCTTTTGACATAAATCCATCACAGAATTCGAACTCGACAAAGTTCAAGAAAAGTAAGGAGATTTTATTAATATATTAATTAATTAATCCAATAGATATTATTGTATTTAATACATGGCAATTTGTTAATAACGGGTTTTAATGATTAATAGGCTGGAGCAACATCTTAAATTACAGGATTTGAATACATTTTATAATTTTTAATTTTCATTAATTTACAACACTGTGCTAAATGCTATAGATTGTTAATTTTTTTTATTTCATTGTTTTGCTGTTTTTCCGTTACCTAACACATTATTATTTAATTTATTATTGATCAATGATCATAGTTGGGTGTTAGTTATGTTCGAGATACTTTAAAATTACCCATTGGAAATTACAAAAAAAATTATAAACATTATCTTCTGGAACCGAAGTTCCTTTTTCCGGAGAACAATATACGCCGCCACTTGTTGAACCATTTTAAACATTATAATAGTGACAGTTTCGCTGACATTTGTACAAATTCTAATTACGTTCAATTATAGTTATTCTGTTTAAAAGCATAGAAAGTTTAAATTCATTATAATGCACGACTGTATATTTTCGTGACTAGATATGTAAAAAATATTAAAAATAATTTTAATGAATATTGTACACTTATCTATGACTACTGTAAACAAAAAATAAACAAAAGAACAACTAAATATTTTTTGTATTGTAAAATATGTAGAAAAAAATGCCAAATTAGTAAATTACAGAATTTTAGATACCTAGGTATGCAAATGGTAAATATGTATCATGAGTGGTGCAAATAATGCCACAGCTGTTTCATGCCATAATGACATTAAGTCAATATTACTCTATAAGTGCTTATTATTTAAGATGGTTAATTAAAAATAAAACAACAAATATCTTAAATTAATTTATTTCTACATGTCTCATAATGTCATGTCTCTTTGAAAATTAAAATTCAATATTACAATTATCATATAAATCTAATGTAGGTATAAGTATTATATACGCTTAAATAGATTTTTTAAAAATACATTAGGTTTTTTATGACAATTAATTGGTATACATTAATTTAATTTAAAAAAAAAATAATAAAATAGATTATTTATTTTTCTTATATTTATAATAAAGAAACTTAACTGATAGTTGATACTATAAAAAAAAAAATTTAAAAAAAAATTAAACTCTAGAAAACAACTAATAAATACACGTGTATAAATATGACTCTAAATACAATATCAAATAAATTATAACAGAAAACTAGGACAGAAGTGGGAAGTAAACGTGCACTCAGTATAAATTACTTAGGTATATAAAATTTCTCATTGTCTTATTAATATTATTAAACATATTAAAGTATTAAGAGGGTATCTATAATCAATTATATCCCTAGAATTCTCATCACTACACATCAGTCATTTTCTTAATAACTATTAAAACTAATGTCTACTGACTACTTATCATGTAATAGTAATTTGTATTTTAAGAAAACATCAAAACACTAGACTCTATACGAGTATTGCCTTAAAATTATTTTAAAGGTGTATTAATGTTTCAATGTTTGTTTATTTTTCTCCGTCAAACTTCAAACAAGTAAACTTCGAAAGTTTTTTTTTAAGAAAACAATATAAAATTATTTGCGATGAGAATACTATAAGAATACATTATTCGTTTAAATGTTATAGATTGTATATGGACAAATAAATAAAATAATTAACGTAGTTTTTAGAGTAAGTTATTCTTGAACACTCTTCTGTTTTGTATATTAATTGCAAATATACTCCTCCTTTTGATACCTACATACTTCACAAGCAACATTACAACACCAAATGAATTTACATTTACACTTTTCTTCTACGTTTTTTATTCTAATTTGGAATCCTCTATGACAACATAAATGTCTGCATCCATCTAACCCTTGACAAACACGATCATAGGTTCCCATTATGCTCAATCTATATTAAAACAAAAATATTTTAATTATGTTAGGTATACCTACTTATGATGTAAATTTATATATATATAAAGATAAGCATCAGGTATTTTGTGTGATAAAAGGATCCCTGCAATTAGGCTAAAAGGTAAATTTAAAAGTAAAGGAAGTGGTGAGATGATGAATTAGAATGTTGAGCAGTAGATAATAATAAAGAAGATAGAATGTAATATGAAAGTAGCAGAGATGAGAATGCAAAGGCGAATGAGTGTAGTTTGACTATAGAAGACAAAATAATAAATTAGTGTTTAAGAGGTACCTTATCATACTTAATATAAGTGTGACTTCGAGATAGTAGACAATATGCGAGAGAATAGATTAAGATTTGAAGTAGCTCGGGAATGTTTTAAGTATTATAGGGAAGATCGAAGAGCCATGTTAGATTGGTAAAAATTAATTTATGTAGAGGGAAAGATGGGAAGAGGTAGAGATAGGCCCGTATTTATGCGATGTGATACCGGGGGTAAAAAATATATTTTGGCACCTCCAAGGTAGGTCTCGTATTTAGAGATTTAGGGGGAGGGGGCGTGTCATAAAATCTGATTAGCAAAAACATATCGTATGTTATATATATACCTATGTCGTATTATATTATTTTATAATATTGTTTTTGGGATCCAAAACCAATCCTCTGGGTATCACTGTAGTATTATTTTCTACCCCCTAAAAAATGCCACCGAGGAAAATAGCCCCTTCGAACTTTCCCCTCTCTAAATACGGGTTTGAGTAGAGTCATTAAGGTTATAACGGAAATGTATGTAAAAGTAAAGTGGGGAAAAGATAAAGAGATAATAGGATGCGATGGAGAGTTGGCTGGTGTAAGTAGAGTTAAGATTCGGTAGGTCGAGTTGAGTGGAAGTTGAGAACTAGGGTGGCTGATTCCAAATGGTTTCGATAGAAGGCTAAAGAGAAGATTATAATAGGTATATTATGTTATATAATATATTACCTATATAAAAATAGTAAAAGAGGGTATACTTACGATTCATTACGTTCGCAATAGTCTGGAGATGAATCCAAGTATACGAGTTCCGTCTTATTGGGTGTTTTTCGGTCCATTCTGATTGGTCGTAGTTTTTTTATTTTCTTTCTCTTCTTCTCTCCAAGTCGTACATGCGAAGCACCTTCGTATCTTACCATTAATGAATCTCCAATATCACGAAACGACGAAAGTCTCATCCAACAAATTCGTACACTACATGAACCTGACATTCCATGGCATTTGCATACTTTTTGCATACTTGAGCGAATAATCTAGAAAATGCAATATTTTCTTAATTTGATTCTTATTTTTATATACCTAAATATACCTACCGCCTGTACATAAACTAATTAGTAAATTATTTATAATGAAATATTTTCGTTATGGTTATTGGAGTATCAAATATATATATTATCATAGGCGTCGACTCCACGTGTGCAACGGGGGTGATCAGTCCGTGCATTGATTTCATTCTCGTTGTGTACAAAAGTAATTTGGTTAAAATAATAACTTATAATATGAAAATATTGAAAATCCGGCAATTGCATATTATTTAAATATAGCTAAAGACAAAATACCTGGCCAATTATATAATATGTATAATGTATTTTAATATGTAGGGCCCCGATGTTGATGCCCTTAAAAACTTATAAAAATGCCCTTAAAAATATTCAATTTATAATCTAAATATATATGTTAATATCTTTAAAATTGTTTAAATTACTTAAATTATGTATTGTATTAGGTAAGTATATTTATTATATTTATACGAAGTATTTTATATTTCTTATTTGAAGCATTTTTTGAATTTTTTAAGCTGTAATGTTCATCTTAAAAACTAAAATGTGAGTACACATGTTAAATTGTAAGTGAAAAAATATATATTACGTAAAATAATAATAAAAAAGAATAATTATAGTAAACTCGTGATTTTTCTATCGATCATTGAAAAATAGTTTAAAAAATAATATTAATAATATTACAAAAAAATTACCTTAAAATTTAAAAAATGCAAAATAAAAATTAGTTATTTAGATTCATATGTTATCGAATCACATTTTTAGCTAAGAAAGCATCACCTAAGACGTTAAAAATAAAAAAAATGCAAAAGTCATTAACATCCGGGTCCTAATAATATGTATAGTTATAATATTGCCATAGATGTCACGTCCAGATGCTTCTAGTTTATCTTAGTTATTTTATTAGTTTTCCTCTGTTAACAAATTTTCTACTAGAAGGAGAGTACTCCGATATTTACAACCTTATCTTGTTTCTAGTAGAAAATTACATCTATTTGATTTTTTTAAAGAGGTAATTTTTCGATTTTCTCAATAGTTTTTTAATGCGCAAGGAAAAACTACAAAAAATGATGAAAAAACGACAAAAATACAATTTTGTCAAATCGAGATTTTTCATTTCTTCGGATATCAAAAATCAGTACAGATTATAGAGGTAAATAATTATTTGTTATTTACCTCAATGCAAGTGGTTGAGACAAAACATTGGAATCATAATTGTTTATTTTGATAATTTATTGTAGACTATAGTCATATATATTAAAATAATGTAACCAATAAAGATTTTAAAAAAAGGTCAAGGGAGGGATTAACCTATCGCCCTCCCTCTCCGTAAAATCGTCACTGAATTATGGTGAAATCAAATTTGGCCGGATGGACTTAATTTATAAGTTACGGTCTTTTAAAGTTCACGAATTTACAGTACCTACCTATATTGCCCACTGAGCAATTATTTAAGTTTTAAAAAACCTTGACAGACAATTTTAATTTTAGGTTACATTTTTAACACAATTCGTTTATGTTTCATTGATGTTAAAATAATGTTAAGTTTAAGTTATTATATAATTATTGTTCAATTAACAATTTTTAAATGTACGTATTATATAGAATATAAAAACATGAACAAGTAAAGCCACTAAGAGAATAGGAATAATATATACATATATAGCATTTAATTTTGCTCTCGGTGGCGTATTTAGAGGGGGATAAAGGAGAGGCAATCATCCATCCCGGGTAGTATTTTTTTTGAGGGCAATAGATCTCAGCATACAACCTTTTTTTTGTATTTAGCGGCTAGAAGAAAGCACTTGCAAAAAATTCAGCATATTATGCACTTAGAATTTTTTTTTTTTGCTCATCGGTCAAAGAAGTTTTCCCCCGTACTTATATCTAAAAGTTGGTACCTATGCATATTATTATTGTAGTATAGGTACTGATAATATAAAATTTGGAACTAGAAACCTTTAATTTTTAGCTAATAATTTAAAAATATGCAAGTAAGGGGTGAAAGCTTTTTGATTGTCGGGTAGAATACCTACTAGTAGTGTTGATATATTAAATTTGAAAATTGTACTGTAAAAAAAACAAAATATAAAATTTTTTTTTAAATTTCATTACGTTACTTTATTTTATATTATTTCAGTAATATATAATATATTAACCACAGTAACTTTATTGTTTATTTTCCCGTTTATAAAAAATTTCCATTATAAATGGTAGTTTTTCTTTACACTTAAGGAAACTATACTGGGAAAATCATAAAATAACCGCTGAAAAATACTCTTTGGATCAAATATTTTTATCAAAAAAACTCTTTATTCTAATACTCTTACTAGACTTTTTATATACCCAAACAGTTATTTTCAGAAAAAAAAAAATAAACATGATATTATAGTAAAATCAATAGATTTTCCACTCCACTCAAAATATTAATTAGTATTAAAACCTAGATAGATTTAGGTTTATAATTTAATTTTTAAAGGTGCATATAGGTGCTTCATTACACAATCAGTCACAAATTTATACTATTATTATATAAATTATATTTATGTTTTGTAAAACCCGTCCAGTTCATCTGTGCCCATCATCAAACGTTTGACCAGATCAGGGGTTCAAAAAAGTTAATTGAACAATGTGTGATATCTACAATATGCAACTTTTATATTATCATGGATATTTTTGGGTAATCAGTATTTTGTCGCAAGTATTCCTTAAAGATAACCTCAAAAAAAAAGTATGTAGGCAACACATCTGTGCTTCCGCGATTTTAATAACCCCCACAAATTTAAAAATGTAACGGTCACCAAAGGCGCAGATGAACTGAACGGGTTATAAATTGTATATTTTATTATATTGCAGTATATTAATTAATTTACGATAATTTATGATATAAATACCATACAGATATAACATGCATTTTCATTTTTTATTTATCATAAATTATGTAATATGTATTCTAAACATATTTATAAAACGCCTGTTAGTAGGGGGTGGAAATACTTCGCTTGCCAGATAGAATATTAGTTTTTTTCATTACAATGAATTGTAATGAATTTATTTTGTATTAGTATTGAATTTAAATTTTAAATTTCAAATATAAAAATATAATAATAAAAAAATATTTCACCACATATCACTATTATTTCAGTAATATACGAGGTGCAGATCCTAGGTGGGAAGAGGATAAAGGGGTTATGTGTCCCCTCCAAATTAAAAAAATATATATATACTTTAATTATACTACCTATATAGTACATAGACTTAATATTAAACAAATATAGATATCCACAAAATCACAAAGTGTTTGCCCCTCCTGTAGAATATTTCAGGATCTGCTCCTTTTTAAGTATCTGTATATTATGTTTATTATTTTTTGATTAATAACAATTTTCCGTTATTTTCGGGAGTTTTTCTTTATACACTTAACCTTTTAACCTTTTAATGCCTACACATTTTCAATGAAAAACTTGCATTAGCATTTATCTTACAAATAGGTTAAAAATACGAAACAAAAAAAAATTATATCTAACAAAATTATCTAGCATGCTATCTGATCGATTTTTGATATTATGTTCATTTTTATATATTTTATGAATTATTAAAAAATCAATTTTTTAAATTTTTTTAAATAACCATTAATCTGTGATAAATATCTAATACAAATCTATTTCATGATTTTTTTGAACAAATATTATGATTACACAATGATAATAAATGATATTGACATAAGCATATTATTAAAATACTTTTAAAATAAATTAAAATATTTTTAAATTGGTGGATTTTTATTTTTCTTGAAATTTTATAAAAATTGTCCATACAAAATCCCTTGAAAATCGTGTGTGTGGTGTATGCCAGTACAATAGTATATACGTAAAATTCCGTTTTATGGGAAAAACGATCACGACTTGTAAAATAAACTGATTTTAACTTAACTCTATTTATAGTTCACTTAAAGGGAACCTTTATATTTATCTACATAATAACTTAGATTTATAAAATATATTTTCTATCGTTTGTAGTAGCTATAATTTTTGTCTTTATTTGTACAGTTATTCTACAACTGAAAATATATTTTAAATCACAATATAAGTTAAAATTCGATCCATACAATTTTCTTCTCTTTCAAATAAAAAAGAAAAGAAAATTAAAATACATAAATTCTACAATGTGCTATCACTTTTTCCGTGAGGTTATTTTAGTGACGATAATTATATGAAATAAATATTAACAGTGGCGGATTTAAAGGGGAGAAATTCTCCTCCCAAAAAAGTCTTGATAGGTTTTTATATAATATATTAGTACCATTTTATAGGTTCTCTCCGAACATGACTCATTTTTGCTTATTTATATACATTTTTGAAACTGATATCTCCCTCCCTTAAAATCGACTCCTAGATCCATAACTTGGCCGCCGACACAATATGTGATTGAAATTGTCAATATTATATGGTTTTATTGTAAGTAGCCGGCACAAAGTCCTTTAAAAAAATTACTTGGAAAATTACCGTTTTAAAGTAGATTAAAATAAATAAATACATTTTCTACATATACAAATCTTTATCTGAAATTCCTACTCACCTCCTTTACTAAAACTAAAAAGTATGTAGATTGTATGTAAGTATACATTAAAAAAAAAATAATAATTTTCAACATTTTATTAAAATTAGGTACCTACTGAAAAATGCAGTTTAAATAAATTAAGTAAAATATAATATATGGTGTAAATTTCAAGTGTAATTTAAATTCAAATAATTTTTCAATTTATAACAGTTTTTGGTTATTTTGAGTAGTTTACCTTTACATTAAAGAAGATTACTAGAAAAATCGAATAATTACCTTTTTATAAATATCAATCAAAACGAATTTTCTATTAAAAAGTTTTTTTAAAAAACTCCTACTCGACTCCTACTCGAAAAATAGTAGGTATACGCATACACACAAAAAAATAAAACATATTTGATTATAAAATCAATATATTCATCTAATATTATCTAAAATTAAAAGGCATTTTCAAGACCTTAAATTAATATTAAAATATTTTATATTTTTATACCCTTCGACCAGCTTCATTATTGTGCAGGTTCATCAACCCATGAACACTATCGGTATCTTCAATAGAATCCACAAAATCACGACTAAATTTTTCTCCAAAACGTATATCCTACAAAATAAATTTTCAATTTTTAATTTGTAAAATATATTGTATTATATTAAAAACAAAACAATTAATACTTCTGAACATCCTCCCCATTGCCAGTTCTTTTTAGCTCGTTTTCTTTGAATTTTATTGTCACAACTACATTCATTCAGCTCACCTTTTGAGCATGCTTTGGTAATTGCATACGCCACTCCGGCCGATGTTATGGCATGGATATATGCTTTTTCTCTACTTTCTAAATGTACATAATAGAATTAAATATATTATATGCCACTCGTATAATAAAAATATTATTCATTCAAATTCTGTATATTAAATTATTTTATAGAATGGTTCTTGAACTTACTATATGATAGTACATTGCCAAATACAGACGTATTATTTGAGTACGTGGTACAATTCCATCGCTGTGTGCTAAATTGATGTTGGCATTCTTCAATAGCCATTTTTGTTCCACTGCTCACAACCTATGAAAAATTCGTAAAACCGTTTTTTCCTCTGTACCTATATAGATAACAGCAATGTATGTAATTTTTCCCGTGTAGATAACTTACTTACACTCATAATTTTTTCTCCGAGGTCGCACAATTGTTGTTGTCTACTTCGCAAAAACGGGTATCGGTAACAATTTTCTTTATGACTAAGCAATGGGTTGAAGTCTTTTGGCGGATAATTTTGCAGTCCTAAATACCTATAAAAATTATATTAATTGAGTATAGTACTTATTAGTTAGGTACTAATAAATAGCATGTAACCCGATTAAAATTGTAACTATTTTTTAAAAACTATTCTCAGTTAAGGGTGTATAATATAAGTAAACTATTTCAAACGTATAGGTATAATATAATCAAAGAAATAGTTTAAAGTATTACCTAACAGATACATGGTAGTGGAATATAATTAATTAGTATAATATATAATATATATATTTATGTATACGTGTATATTTAAAAATATTATGACATTATATATATATAGGTATGGTGTATACTGTATATACATATATTATATATCTATAAATATTCTTAAATAGCGACCTAATATCACAAAGACCTTCCCAGGAAGACCTAGGGACGGTCTTGTGATAACGGCTGCACCCAAGTTGGATCCCGAAATTAAATTTTCTACACTAGTTGGGTCTCGTCATTTATTTTTTATTGTAAAGTACATTATTATAGTAAGTGGGTCTCGAATGTTTTTTGGTAAGTACCTTCTACATATACACTGCACATACTACACTACATTAATATTTTAATAATTATAGTCTTATTCGATTGAGTATTTAATAAAATAACGTAGTTGACTTTTTTCAATAATTAATAGTGAGCCCCGATCAACAAATAGATACCTACCATATTACACATATATAGTATCAACTGGGACTAAAAATATTGAATAGAATACTATGTGGGCAGCAATCGAAAAAAACATTGTATACAGGGTAGTCCCGAAGAAACTATTAATATGGGAGGGGGGCTTGTGTGTCTTGAAAATACCGTTAAAATATATCTTTGGAACAAAAAAAAAAATCATCTATCTTTTTCGGATATACTTTTTTAAATTGTATTCTATAAGGCCACATTAGATGTTATTAAATTATTTTCAAGTATTTTTAATAATTTATATTAAAATACGAAATAAAAATTATAATTTATATATATATTTTTTCGCTCTTTATTATTTTCAATTAATTTTCCAATGATCCTTGTGACCGTGGGCCGCAAAAAAAGGAGTCGAGTGCCGCGTGTTTGACCTGCCTATCGTAATGTATATTAACGAAAAAAAAAATTCGGATCCAAATAGTGTACTACTTGTCCAACTTGGATGCTCCGGTGAGAACCGTAGACCAGTGACGTCATTTAAATTTTTTTTTAATATGTATAATTTTGTGTAGTCCACAACTCGCTTTCAAAAATTTTAATGCCGCTTTAAAAACGTAAATAAGCAAAATAAAAAGGTTATCAACTTTTTTTCTAACTATAGGTTAGGTCGGGTCAACCAAAATTAAAAAACAGACCAAATATTAAAAAAAAAATGGGTCAAATTACTATAATATTTAATTTTAAATACGTAAATGTATACCCTGCGCGGTCCAAATTACACCACTGAAGTGGACCGTTTTTATACCTTCTCCTTTTATAGTCATAGACTATTTGGGAAGATTTGTAGGTACCTATATGGGTCTACAGTCTTCGTAATTATGTCCGAGTTTGGACCTCCACGTCTTCTTGACCTCAAACAAGACCCTATTTATGTGACCTACGTTTTGATACGGTGTATACTATCTGAGTCCCGTTATAAACGAAAAATATACCAATTGAGTCCGTACTGGACAAAAGTAAAAATACTATTTTTGAGTCCACGCTTGGAAAAAGAAAAACTACAAAGAAAACAAAGTTAATGAAAAAATGGAAATATTGCAAATAAATTAAATATCAAGATTTGAATACGTAAAAAGTTTATTGCTCAAGTTTTTATATGTTCCTACGGCATTAAATTTATTTACAACGATTAAAATTTTACATTTACATTTAAAATTAATTTTTAAAAATTTTACATTATTTATCAAATATTTTCAAATGAATCACGTTAAAATAAAAACATAAAAAAAGATATATTTTTAACTTTATTTGTAGAATTTTTTCTTACAGACAGTCCTAAGTCTGTTAAAATGGGAATGAAAATGTTTTTGTTTTAATGTTAATTACATTTTTTTGGTAGATTCAGTTAGTTATAAAAACCGGACTCAATTAATATTACAATGTAAATCTTATGGAACTCATTCGGTTTTTAGGTGTTTGTGGGACTCAATTCAGACTTTTTACATATTTAAGTTCATGTTCTGGATAATCTGTTCTCGATTTGCCATGGTTCCATTTAGCCTATGCCGTAGTTACGTAGATATACGTTATAAGCATTTTCATCGTGTCTGTATATTAGTCTGTCTTATTTGATTTTATAAACAATTTATTTAATAATTTACTTAAATATGAGTATTTTGTAATTTATTTTATACAATAATCACGTATAATAAGCTGGAATTCTAGCACACTCGAAGATATACACATGCATCTTGAAAAATAAAATTAGATATACCTCAAGTACTATGGAAGTAGTAGACACTACTATATTATATTACCTACTCTATTGTTGAGAATATAATATGTTAAAATTACCATAACACAGGTAATAAAAAAAAAAAAATTAGTAAAATGGAAACGACAGAAAATTAAAAAAGTATATATAAAACTACTGCGGCTGCGAATCGGGATACAACATTAGGAAACCAAAATTAATACTATATATATAGAAAAACAAAAATATAAATACGGTTTACAATTAACCAAAAATTACCAAATAATAAAACTTATATGTTTTATACTCAAAATTTAAGCGTTTATCTTTCATTTCACTAAACAGGTTTTCCAAGTTGTTTTATTTCAATTTTCTGTTAATATGATACTAAATTGTTATCTAATGTGTTATAATAATTTAATATACAACAATAATAATAAATTAAATAAATAATAAAAAAATATAGAAATGTGCACACGTCACAAACATATATAGTAAATACACGTTAACTTATTCCGTATTGTTCATATGTATGTCAGGCGATTATTCGTATCGCTCCGACGGCTGCATTATTACCGAATTCCCCCCCCTATGTTTAAGTATTTTGGTAGTATAGTTATGACGAGTGATTGTCAGCGTCGCCCTATCGACGAGCTCTGTTCGATTTAAACTCCGATTACCTCATAAGTCATAATGTTTTCATAACAATGGAAAACAATTTTTACTTTCGGTAATAATATTTTGAAAATGTATTACAATGTAAATATGAACAACTTTTAATATTTAAATCAATATCTAACTATTTAATAACTAATTTGTTACAATTTTAGAGGGGGGCGATCGCACCGTGGCCCCTACACACGAGCCGCCACTGGTTAATTATAATATGCATTATACATTAATTACTAATTTTGAAAACCAAAGAGTGAGTGGCTTTTATTATTAAGCTCTTCTTTTGCAGTTGTTTGTTTTATATATTTCCAAATTTAAGTCATAATTCTGGATTATTGATTTAGATTAAGGTGAATAGGGGCCAGGGGGATGGGTTCCAAGACCTCACGACTTTCAATTGTTTTTGGGGCTTTGAATTTTGAAAAATAAAAATAAATTACCATAAATTATAGGTATACAAGATGCAAAAAAAATGATCTTAACCCTTTATATGGCACAAAAATTCAAAGAAACATAAATTATACCTGGATACTAAAGGATATAATCAAAAAAAAAAAAATGAAAAACGCATAATTTTGTTCTGAATTTAACGGTCGTATTGATATGTAAGTGGTGCAATCTTTTCGACAAGTTTATAACAAAACAAATAAATAAATCGTCTTCATGAGCGGCAAATTATTATATACCAGTGACCTATAAAATTATAAATTATAAATAATGAAAATGTTGATTTAGTACAGAAAAAAAAATGGTAAGTAAGATAGAAGCACTTATGTCTTATATCCCATTTGGTGGTAGGATATTGCAAGTATTTGATATATTAAATTGATAAATCATTTATTTTAAAACGAATACCTTTATCCCCGTTGTGTCCGTCCGTTCGTGTGTTTGTAGATGTTTATAGTTATTACTTATTGGTACATAATTACAATTTTGCAATATAGGTAATAAATAGATCATAGTTACGATTGTTGATTTGGTTATAGATAGATATAGATATTATTCGTTTTATAATATTTTTGTTACTTAGTTCACAGAGACATTCTTGATTTGATCAATTAGTTACTATAGGAAGATAGATATTACTCGTTGTTTTATATTTTTATATTTTTCTTTAAAATACATTTAGAAACCAGGAATTTAGGACGCTCGCAGAGTGGGCTTTTCTAACTTTTTTTATACGCGTTTATCGAAAAAGTAAAAAAATTACCTCTTTTAAGTAGGTACCATTCTAATAAAGTTTACTACCGGAAAATGAGTACGCATATATCGATTGAATCAAGTCTTCGGGTCGAAAAGTTGTTTCCAGAAAAATATAAATATAAACATATTTTTATAACAATATAAAATTAGATTCATATGCGATACAAACAAATTTTTATATTTTATTTTTGATCAACATACATAATAGTATATCAAGAATAAAAATAAAATTGTGATCAGATTCTTTTTTAAATTTGAGTAAAACATATATATGATTTACCTAAATTACGAAAAATTACCTAAAAATATTAAAAATAGAAAATAAAAATTATTAATTATCATTTAAAATGCAGTTAAAAAAAAGTTATCAATTGGACGGGTTATATGTATCATCATGTATTTTCATAAATTAATAGGAGAGGGTTTAAACCCAATATGCTCTCCCTTTGAGCAAGCCCTTATGTACGTATTAACTATTAAATATTTTTTATAATAAAATTAGACGTAATCTATATAATATAAAAAGGTTATATTTTGATAAGTGATTATTTAGTAGAATTCGAAGACTATTTTCATTATGTTAAATGCTTATAAAACTTCAAGCAAAAATATACATTTTAATTTATCAAAAAAAACGTTACCTATTCCTTTTATAATTAATAAGCGTTAAATTTATTATCAACAGCATGGCTGGAATGAATCAGATTTTTATTAGTCTATACCTAGATATAAATTGAATCAAAATCAAAAGATGTAAATAAAAATAAACATAACACATGAAAGAACACTGCTATACAACTTAATCTTTAATATTATTTTGTACTGTATAATAATATATATTGTGAATTTTAATTATTATTATTAAAAGTATTTATATTTGCATTAAAAATGTTCATATTATACTCGTAACTACAGTCGAGTTAAGTGAAATTATCATTTATAAATGGTAATTATTTTTAATACCGCATAAGATTTTTATAACTTATGGGTGTCATAATTACTGACAATAAATATTATTATTTTTCCGCCGCTATTTAATTAAATAGGTACTCAAAAAAAAAAAATAAAAACCTAACCTCAGTGGGCGTGATCTTACCTATACGTCAAATTATTAAGTAACCTAGTAATTATCATGCCGAAAACAGGCCACTGAACTACAGGCGGCTAAAATCACAAAGTGTATAAAACAAAACTGACAACTTTTCTATTGAAATTTTATTACATTTATTATTATTTTATTTAACGCCCGAGGCAACCGTATAACATGATGAGCAATTATTTTATATTATATACTTGTATGATATGTATTATCGGTATTGACTATATTATAACGTATTTTAGTTATAATAAATATATGGATATTATGAACGGACTGTACTATACTATGATATAGGATACCTACATATTTTAATAAAAGGTTATGGTTGTACCGTGATGTTATAGCGAAAGCCTATCTAATTTAATGTTAATTATCTCGCATTTTATTTATATGTTTTTGTAAACTATCTACATATATATTATAACCATTGGCTAGAAAGATATTTTTAAGGAAATTTTACCAATATTATTTTAGATTCTGGGCGTATAGCGAGGAAGCTGTTGATTTATAATGATGTTTATGTCTTTTTTATATATATTTTTTTTTCTGTACCTAAGCAAAAAAACAGAAGGAGCCTTATATTATATATATTGTATTAGTATCATATCAATAAGAAATCGGCTCTAGGTAGTACCCTATAGATACAACTGATACATGTAGAATTTTTCAATTTTTCCAACAGTTTTTTCTAGGGATGAAGAAAAAGTTTCTTCTATATGGTGTACTCACACACTGTATATATACATACGTATACTATACATAACTATATTTACAAACCATCTCAGAATAGTTTTTATCGAACGAAATGATTTATCATTGCTTTAAAATTCAATATATCAACCACCAGTATCCTACTCAACGAGAGCGAAGTGCTTCTATACCCCCTACTGACTGGCATTTTTGCTAATTTTATTCCATATATTAGATGCTATATATATGCGTTTGCTAAAATATTTGTTTTCTTATAACCACAAAATATTCAATTATTTATAAATAAATAATAAATAAAAAATATACGCATTATATAACGCTATATGGTCTATCGTCTATAATATTGCTTCCTATTGTAATATACCACTAAAATACTGGATACTCTTCATTATATATTTTTTAATAATAATTCATTTTCAATAATATAAACTATATGTTTTGAAAACATATATACTTATATATAGCAATTTATATAGCTAATAGTATAATATCGACGAACAATTTGTTGAAAACATGTAGGTATGCACAATTATATATATATTATGCAATTATTTTCATTACGTGAATTATTAACAAGGATAAACATATTAATTCGGCACTTGTAAAAACTCAAGTTTGAATGATAAAAGCTGGCTAATAAACCTTATATATATATTCTAATTAGTGCCTTAAAATCAGTGAAATTACCCCTACGCTAGACTTCCAAGTACCTCTAGTAGCGTTCTTTCAACAAGGGTTATTATACGTATAACAAATACGTCCTTGTTAGACCTGCATATATTGTTATTTTAGAACAGGCACATATTGTTGTGTTATGGTTGCCTAGTAACCCCTTGAATTCAAAGACAAGGCTCCGCCTTTTCGGTTTTCCTTTATCTGTCAATCACCGGCCATTTTGGCCCCCCGATGACAGTCAACTGAAAAAAAAAATCTAAAATCTGAGAGTTGCACTTTTATACTTCGTCTTCACATGAAAATCATTGCATAAAGTTTGAATACAAGCGTATTAAAGGAATTAATGTAAAAATATAATACGCACAAAATTAACAGAACAAATTTATAGGAATTTATATAATATAAATTAATTAATATCGTACGTAAACAGTCAAGGAATTATAAAAAATAATTTTTTTTCGGAATAAATTAAAAAATATAATAATAAACAAAATGATCATTATATTATTATATAATGTGAATTTTGTAAAATATATTGATAAAATTGAAGAGGTAAATAAGATGTAAGTGCCTACATACATTTTTTATGTTGCTATGAATATTTTTAATTTTATCTTAGAAAAATTAAAATCCTATTTTCTTAGTTAGTTCAAGAATATGTTAATAATCAATTAATGGTATAAATTATACATATAAGAGATAGAATAGAAAATAGATGTCTACTTTTTTTTGTTGCTGAAATTAAATATTAAAATTCATGTTGAATAATCCTGCATTCCTACAAATGCATACCTACGTTTTTACCAAGTAAAGTTAAGAATTAGTTGAGGTACATACTTATTCTTATACACTGTCTTGTTTATAAATTAAAATTTGTAGTGCATAGAGCTATATAGACTATAACCATTAACCACATCTGCTGCACATACCTACCTAAAATAATAGTAGTATAATAGTATCTTATACACGTACCTATAAGTTTTGGAAATTTACTTAAAAGCATAATTTATTAAAGAATAATATCTTGTCACGAACGTTTCAAATAATATGATTAAAATCTCTTTGTTTTTGTACTTAATCAGTTTTGGAAATAGGCCAGTCATTTTATAGGTACTTAGGTACATATTATGTTAAAAATATGTTGTTAAATTATTAGTATGTAGATACTAGGTATATTGCAAATACAACACTAAACTATAAATTAACTCTATATTGTATTAGAGTGTAGTATAGTGCCTATATTGTTTGCGAGAGGGAAATATTATTTTTTATTTACTTAATGTACTTATATAAAAATGACTTAGAACAACAGTTTAAACTTTAAACGATAATAATGTAAAAAGTAGGTAATTAATACCTATCCAACGATTGAACTACCTATATATATATATACTTACCTATATGGCTATATAATATAAATAATTCGTAGGTAATATTACAAATATCATTATAATAAACATATTTATAAATTAGATTTTTGACATTACCTATATTTTCTTTGTTTATATAATATGGTTAATATACAGTTATGTCAGTATATATTTATATTTTTTTAGATAAAATAATATTACTTTAGTTTAGCTTGATTATTATACGAGTATATAAAAACAACAATTTTTTTTTTTTTTTTTTTAGATGGATATATTCGTATTATTTTATGATATTTTACTCCAATACGGTCAAATCATAATTCATCCATGATGTTCATAAAAAATTAGAATGATGATGGTAATATGACATGACAGCTGGAAGGTAACATGAGAGTTTTCGAAACCTATTTAGGACTCGCGGTACATGGGTTTTGTAGTTTCTTCCACCTTAATTCACCCAAATAACATGGTGTACATTGCACATATTATATATAATATAGTGCAGACAATTAACCGGATATCTAAGCAACTTATATATTTTTAAGATTAATGCCGTTATTACTTTACCAATATTTTAAACATGGTAGGTAGGTATTGAAACTATATATATATACTTAAACTATAGCTATAGGTTAGTATGTGGCATGCGTAAATTTTTTAATTGCATAATTTATACAGTAGGTAAGTCTATAGTATTTTTGAGAAAAGCTCTTTTGATGTTTAATATACTATAATACTTTTATATGATGTATCTAAATATCGAATAATAAAATAATTTTTTTAATAAACTGGTTTTGAGAATTGAAATATTTATCCTGTAAATCATATTTACTGATATATTTTATTAATATAATATCATATAATTTATAAAGCATTATTAATATCTAACCTATATGTAATATGTATATTCGTGCATAGTTTAGGCAAATGTAAATTTTTTTTTTAAATATATAAAATCATTTGTACTGATCGTAACTTATATTATAGTAGTATACCTACAATAATATTTTTGAAACCATAAATTAGTTTGCATATAATTTTCTATAATTATTTATAATCGATTATCAATTAATTAATACAAGGGCATCTGAACAAGTTTTAACTTTATTAACTATACGATTATTTCGATCTTGAATATTAATAATTATAACTATAATCTATATAATATAGGTAGGTATATATGAGGTTTAAAATGTTTAAATCTTAATAGTATAAAAAATGTATTAAGTAACTATTTTATTATAATACAATTATATTTATTTTGTATTTTATATTCACTTATTTTTATTAAATTCTAAATCATTGGGATTTTTGAACATTTAATAATATGATTTAGAAAGAAAAGAGTTCATATATTATATAAAATAACTTATTCATATACGATGTTACCTATATCGTGAACATTTTATTTGAAAATGTATAATTTGAATAATTAAATTGAATATAATTATTAAGGCCCATTTCAAAAATGTAAAACTATAATAGATTCGTTAATTTTAAGTTTTTACTAGTAGAGATCTAAATAATTTATATACAAAATGAATATATTGAAGAACTAAAAAGAATTCGTTGTTTATTCGGTTCCATATTATAAACATGCCTGGCGGTGTTAGTATAATCGTAAAAGAACATATATTAAACACATTAAACAGAAGTCAATACTATAAAAGCCATATAAAACTTAATATGTACGTATATATATGTAAATATGAAAACCGGAAATGTTTTTTTTTTATTACGATTCTTTGATTAATATGAAAGGATTGATACTATTAGATGTTATACATTTTAAAGTTAAATTCAATTTTTTTTTTTATTAAGTGTAAATAGATATTTTTCCGATTCTCGTGTACCTACAGGTATATCCTGTGAAAGAAATATAGTTTATTTATCATGCCAATGCGAAAACTGGCTAAACATTTTTGTTTAGGAAGGGAGCTAACAATTTTTAAATAATATATTTTGATAAGTAGAAATAAATATAAAAGTATAGATTTTTTTCTAAACACATATAATAGTAGGTACCAATATCTAAAATATTATACATGTTTGAGGGAGTTATAAATAACTTTGAGGGGATTAAGCCCCCATAAACTATTTGTGTTAATGTTTATTGTCTTTTATTAATTAATTAATATTTATATCACTCATTTTTATTATATAAAAGCACAATAATAAAGTGTAGATATTATATTGCACTATGTCAATAGTCAAGGTTAGATTACATTTTGACTCTCCCTTGTCTATAGACTATTATTATAATATATCTACCTAGGAAATTTTGTATATAAATTACGTTATCACCTCTATTTTTTTTTTTTTTTATCTCATTACTGAGTTTGTATCTACATTTTACTTGTATTAAATATATACACATTATACATATATGTAATATATAGAATTAAAAAAAATTAATAAATATGTAAATACATAATAGGTATTATGGACTTAGAATAAAAGAGTTCTACCTGCTAATTTTGAAAAAAAAACTATTTTTTTGTAGATACCATTTCGTTAAGATGTAGAGCATTTTTTAGTGTGTTAAACGTTTTAATATGACTTATATTCAGAATAAAAAGTTCTAACTCCTGACAAGAATTTTTATCGATTAATTATTTCCATCAATAGATAAAACTATTTTATTCTTACTATTTTCACAAACAGAGCCGGCCCAAAGAAATATTTTTGGAGGTGGGGTGGGAGGACAGGCTACAAACATTGACCACGAAATACTTCTTTGAAAACGTAATAAGCAAAAAAAAAAAAAACAATATTATATTGTAGATAATTTTAACAAAACAAAACTATTTTGCTCATGGTATTTAATAATTTGTCTTTGCTCATTAAAAAATTGTTACACAAATTACATCGCTACTCATATATTTTTATAGTTGTTGTTGAGAATTAATAGACAAATGAAATAAAATATAAGTAGATATTAATCTACAACTTTTAAAATAATATTAATTCGCAAAACATAAAATACAATATTACTACTGCTTAAAAGTTAATGACAATCTTCTGTCTGTACATACTAAAAATAATAATATAATAAAATGAAACATAATAGATACATTTTATAACAATACATAATAATGATGATAATAATAATGAAAACGATTTTAAGTGAAGCTCGGTATAAGTGTGTAACATTATTTTCCGATTTATAACAATTTTCTAATATTTACAGTATAGGCAGTTTTTCTTTATGCTTAAGAAAATTAATGAGAAAATCGAAAATAGTTAACATTTTTAAATACTAGCTACAATACTTAAAATATATCTTATCAGAAAGATTTTTACGAAAAAAATTGTTGTTAGTAGATACCGATTGTACAATCAGTATATTACAGTTTATTTACCAAGATTCTTACTAAACATTTAATAAAAAATTAATTGGGGATGGATGGTATTCTTGATACTTTTTTACAAGATTGGTACCACCTGATTTACAAATCAATTTATTAGAATAAAGTAGTTCTATTTGAAGTTCTTTTTACTCTTATATGAATAAACATTTTTCTACGCGTAAAAATATTTTAATTCGAACGAAAGTAGCTAAAATGTTTTTGATTTTTTTCTCAATTAATTTAAATTAATTTTAAATTAAATATATATAAAAAAATATATACGAAACATTTAAATTAAGATTTATATCTTCAGTAAAATTTGTGGCACAATCAATAGGTACTATTGTTTTGTTGCTGAGATAAATGCAATTTTAGTGGTCAAATACAAAAAATCGCTCTCCTGAAAAATTCGTAAATATGATAGGGAACTTTTATTTTCAGCCCACAATATATAGATAACTGATAAGTTATAAACACTAAACACAATGATACTATGCACTGTATTACGTTAGCTTATCTGTTAATAACAAATTAAATAAAGAAATAAATACATTTTCTATTTTTAAATATCGTGAATCAAAATAGAAGTTTGAATTAAAAAGCTGAAATAGTGCAATATTATAATAATATGTATGTTAAATTCTTATAATATTATATTGTTTTCTCTTTCTATATATATTTATTTCTAATCATATTATTAAATTATTAATTTATTATAATATTATATTACAAATTTAAATATTTTAAAATTATCTAATCTTAAATTCTTGTCTCTTAGGGAGACTGTAATCCCTTACTTCTTAGTATTAATTTTGCTTTGAACATAGCATGCGTATTACAATGTATATAGGTGTCTGATATCTATAATAAGTAATAATTAATATCTATAATACATTAGTTAGTGCAACTGTAACTTTTTTTTTGTTTTTCAATTTAAAGATCACATTTTTTGGGTCTTCTTCATGATCGTGTTCTTTCCATTCATTCAATTGTTAAGTTGTGTAATTTGTCACCATGTACCCTATCATCTGCCATTTCCTTTTCTTTATAGCGTATCTATTAATATTTGTTTTTCTTTTATCGTCTTTAAGACTTCCTCATTTGTTCTTCTTTTAGTCCAACTTATTCTTTGCATCTTTCTCCAACGCCACATCTCTATAGCCTCCAACATATCCTTTTTATTTTTTTATTTATTGCCCATGTGATCTATATAAAACTACACTCTAGATATACGTTTTTATTAGCTTATTTTTGGTATTTATGTTTATATTTTTCAATGTTAGTAATTTTTTTCTTTTAGAGTAAAATATTTTTCACTTGTTCTATTCTACTTCTGATTTCCTTTATAGATTTTCCATGAAAATCTGTTATAATGCTGCCCAAGTACCTACTTAAAATGGTTTACTTGGTCGATTTTTTTATTTCCTAGCGTTATGTTTATGATTGGACATTGGTATATTTTTCTTGTAGCAGTAGCACACTAGGGTTTTTGTCTTGGCTGCATTTATTCTTAGATTATACTCTGTAAAGGTGTTATTTATTTAATTTGAGCCATAACTATATTATTAAATACAGGTACCTACCACATGAAAACATAAAAACTATACTATTTTTGAAATACAATTTTAATACTTTATAATATATTATTACCTATTATTAACGTATTATTTAACCAATGAAATATGTATAAATCGATCAATAATAATAATAATTGTCCAAAAACTTTTAACTGATAAATAATATTATTATGTTAAACTGGTTTCATTTATTAGGGGTACATAGGAGTGACCTTTTTCATATTACAAAAAATAAATTAAAATAGATGGTGACTTTTTTTAACCTATTATATACCAATGTACATTATAGTAGGTACCCACTATATAATTTAGCTTTTTTTTTTTTTTTGATTTTACTGTAAAATAATTTTTTTTTCTTTTTGAAAACAACTTTTTGGACAGTTATTTCTTCATATTTATATTTTTTTTAAATAAAATGTTACCTTAATATGATAGGTACTTTAAAGATGGAATTTTTCGATTTTTCAAGTAGATTTTATCACTAAGCAAAAAAAAAATACGTATCTATGTTAAAATTAATTAATTTTTTTGATATATTTTCTCGTTATTTACAAAATTATAGTTCTATTAACTTTAAATTTGTATTAGCTAGCCCCTGAGTATATATGTTTATTTTAGTAATTTATTGACATTATTTTAGGCTTTAGAATTAAATTCATAGAATTTATAGATTTATAGATTTTTTTTATTTTTAGATTTTTATTATATATTTTATTGAAATAATGAATTTAATATTGTTTTTTAATTTAAGTTAAATACATCCACCAATTGAACTAAAATAGTAGGAGTATTCTGCAGTCCTACGAGCGAAGTTTTCTTAACTTCTCTGACCACAGCTATTCGAGTGTAAGGAGCTCAATAGAAGTTTTAGGGTAAACGATTTTTCCATTTTGATAGAAAATTAAAATTAGTTGATACTTTAAAAATGTCATTTTTGATTTTTTCCAGTAGGTAGCATTTTAAACACAAAGGGCATCTACCAAAAATTACTAAACAATTTTATATAATAGTAATAAGTAATAACTAATAATGTAATATAGTTACATAATAATAATAATAACACCTGCAAAGTTTTGAAATTTGAACAAAATATTTATACTGTGGCACTATTTGACATAATAAAATTTTCAACATTTTTTGACCATATTTTATTTATATATGTAAGTACACAATTTTGAAAGTTAATTTAATTTGTTTATGAATGAATTTTAAGTAGAAAAAATAGAGTAAAAGTTTTTGAGTAAAGCGCTATAATATATCATTTTTGTCGGAGTACCCAAGTATTAAAGAAGTTATGTTTTTATTTTTTCATTATATTAACTTCCTATCTATTCAGTATTCACTCGTATATTTGGCCAACTTTGCTTATATATACATTGAATATATATACTTACATTTCTTTAATTTATATATATGCAAATAAAATATTAAGCTACTAGTTTATAAGAATTTATAAGTTAAGAAGAGCTTTAGAAGTTTTATGATTAAAAATTTGAGAGGAACAAATTATTTGCTTACAATTAAAGAAAAATGAGTAGAACTTGTGCTAACGTGCTGTTCTACACAAAAGTGCAGTTCTATATTAAATATTGTGCAGTTCTTAAAAATATTACGAATTATTTTCATCTATTTTCCAGGGTAAAAGGAAAATATCCACCCAGTACCTTTAAGGTAGGATAAAATCTTGCCAAATTTTTTTTAACCTAATAAGTACCTATTGAATTAAATTGTAAATAGGACAATAGGTACCCAGGAAGATAAAATTAATTAACAATACGAATTTCATTGATATTTTATTATTTCGACTATTATAATATATTATTATTTATTATATATATATATTATAGTGTACATCATACATTACAGATTTCATTATTTCTCAATAACTTTTAATTTTTCGACTTCTACCTATAAGTGTGTTAATATAATATGTATACAATATCACAGATTATAATTGAGGTAAAATAATTTTTAATAATTTACATATTTTTAGGTGATAATATTAATAATCTAATGGTACCTATATCAATACTATTACTATTATCATTACTATAGTAATCTATGAAATTCGTATTTTAAATGTATTTTTATTCATTTATAGCATATTATAATAATAGTATTGTCCTATTTAAAATTTGAAACAATATTTACATAAAGTTCTAAAAAAAATGTAAATGATACATAGTACTGTACGGATTATAGAGTACTTAATATACTTTATGTATTAAGTCTAGTTTACATAGTCAAGCTATTTATTAAATATTTGGTGATTGCCAAATTTCATTAAAGATTCATCAAATATTTACCATTAACTTTGATAAGGATTGATAAAGTGTTTTAAAAATGATTGAGTATTATAGTTTACTAGGGTAAAATAAATATGATGTGCATATCTAAAATGTTCTTAGCACAAGCTTTGAAAATTAATTAAAATATTAAGTTTTATTATTTTAAATTTTAACTGTAGACGCTTAGGTTTATGTGTAGTAAGTATATATTTTATTAAGATTTTAAATTGTTTTTGGACAGGTAGTTAGAAGAGAAGTCTAAGGAAAAGAAAACGAAGAACTGTTTTTAGATTACATTATTTTTCTATGTAATTTTTAATTTCTATTACTTCATTTTATTTTTTTAATATAGTCAATAAATTGTATGTAGGTACCTAATATATATATATAATAATAATATTGATTATATAATATAATATGTTATAATTGATAAATTATAACTAATGGTATACTATAGATATATTACATTCTATTTAATTATTAAAACATATTTTTAAAAAGTAAAAACATACATTATTATTTTATGTGATCTAGTAGTTAATTATTACTGTTTGTGTTTTGTTGTATATACCCTTGTACAGTTTTGTAGAACAATATATACGTTAATACGAGGTAATACTTGTAACATAATATTATAAGGGTTTATCTTGTATTCCCTACTATACTGTATATGCCTCGAGCAGCTTGATAAAGATAAAACATATTTTTAATTATGTTTATTACAATAATAACAATATAATTTGCTTTAAAAATTACATTTTCTACGTATTCTTGTCTGCTTTTCCATTTATTAAAACAAACTTGTTTTTAGTGTTGATTTTATAGTTAATTTAATATTTATAAAACTTTGTAGTTTGTAGTTCCGTAGGGTAAAACGCTAAAAACACATTATCTAGAGTTCATAATATATATAATATTCTACAGAATTAACTCAACAAAGAAGTATACCTATTTATTAGTCCATAAAAGGTTTAATGGAAGGATTTTACAACCTCCAATAAAAAGTACCTATATACTTATCAAAGAAAATGTAACTACTTACTTAGTAATGGCGATTTAAAATTTCATTAAATATTTATGGGTTTTAAATCTTAAGTAAATAATGATTTTTCTCTTTGTTTTATAGAATGTTGATTTAATGTTCTAGTAAATTTGTTAAAAGTATAGGTACTTATAATAACTTGTATACTTTAACGCGGTAGCGGCTCATCAGTAAATAAATTGGGAAAACTGAATATCTAATATAAAAATTATGAGAAACATGCATTTTATTTGTAATATATAAATATATTTTATTTGTTTGAATAAAAACTCTAATAGGTAGGTACTCAAACGCGATATGACGTTATAGAGAAAATACACGAAGCTCGCGACCAGAACCGAAAAAACTTTAAAAAAGTGCATGACAATAACAGTCAATAAAATTACCGATTTACAGAATAGATTCAGATAACAAAATGTAAAATAAAAACATTAATTTACTATAATATAACGTGAAATCGCTAATTTTCGAAAAAGTTTTTTTATGAAGATTTATTTTTAAATTGGAATGAATTAATTTGAATAATTAATGAATGAGTTACAGAGAATCCAAAGGTCCAAATGAATTAAAATATTATCAATATTAGCACTTTTGAAATGCTCTCCTGGGTTATTTTAAATTACCTATACTAAATGTCGGACTGGCATCAAAAGGCCTAGTACGCAATTTGGTCAAAGAGCCCATATGTCAATAAAAAATAACAACCGTTCCACTTAAGAGGACATAACATATACATTTTTATTTTAAAAATATTTAAGTAGGTACATTTTAAAAGTAATTATTAAATAATTTAGTGTCACTGCTACTATTTATTGTTGTATAATTAAAATATTTATATCAACAAAACCTATTTACAAAAAAAAAAAAAAAAATGTTTTCTCGGGCTGCAGTAGTCATAATTTATTAAGAAACAATATAATTCACGTAAATACAATTATCTGTGTTTTACTGTCGTCTTTCTTTCGATAGCATAAATAGAACATTGTTATTTTTTGTGTAAAAAACCCCTAAAAAATTATTTTTACAAAATAAATAACTTTTTTTTATGATTTTGTCTTTTAAAAAAAAGATGACGATAGTAGGTACTTATAAGTATAGTGTACAATTTGGTTTCTTAATTACGACTACATAATTGAGAAAATATTTATTTTTGGTAAAATAATAAATGTCCTCCAGTCTTAATACATACTATTTTGAAAAAAGTTATACAAAATTTAAATAACCCTAGAAAATTAGATCTTTATTATTGTGACATATAAGGACACAGTGGTGTCATTTAAATATTATTTTTTTTTAAATATTTACGCATATTTTTATACAACCCTATCTGGAATTTTCAATACAGCAAAAATAAAATAATTCTCTTATTTTCCAATATAATAGTAAACAGTAGCACAAACTTGATTTATCATGTTTTATAGATGGTAAAAAATTCATGATTTTTTTTAATTTGTAAGTAGACCATTGAAATGCACAGACCTGCAGTAGCCACTACCTATTACACGGGTCAATCAAATTTAAAAAGCAGATGAAATTACTATTAATACTAAATTACAATAATTACGCAAATGTATATATATATAAATGTATATTATATACCTTGCGCGGTCCAACTGACGTCACTGTAGGGATGGTAAGTGTGTGTTTTGTAAACATTTTAGGTCTTTAACTCGAAATTTGAGCTCAAAAATCGATAGAAAATTTGAAAATGGATTTAGTTATTTAAAAGGTCATGGTGGAAAAGTTAATCGTTATAGATAATATTATAATGAATTTTTCTAATAAAACAAACAACACCCTATAATTTTTTTTAAACTTGGTCTGAAATGTATATATAGAACAAAGATATAGATGAAATCAATTTTTAGTTCCAAAAAAAATTTTTAATTTAGTATTTGAAAAAAATGCAATAACCATAAGAAGAAACAAAATTGTATATTTGTATAGTATAAACATAAGTATACAGTTAAATTAATCTATGCCCTGTGAAAAGAGAAAAAAAATGGTCAAATTTGGAATATTATATACATTTTGGTGATAAAGGAACATATAATAGATACCTACATGTAGATGTATCCTGGACGTTTTTTAAATAAATATTCAATGTATCTGAGTATTATAAAAGAAATTCTGATAAATAATTTATTTAAAAACTTAATACATACTTAACAGGAAAATTAAAATACTATTTTACGGGCCTATATATTAAACAGATCAATCGTTTAGAATTTTTTACTATGGTTGCAAAATAGGAAATAATAATCGTCCATTTAGTAAGTTAATATCGTGTTCGTAGATTTATATTAATTAATTAATAATAATTAATATTATTATTCAAATATGAGCAATTTATATAAATTATGGATTTTGAGGTATTTTAGACTTTAAGATCAGAAAATTTAGTTCTGAGTTAAATGTACGTTACTAACTTAATCTAAGTATATTTAGAGTTAATTTATATAATATCATACACGATAAATATACTCGTATTATGTAAATATTTTATTCGTATAGTGTCGCTTAGGATTATTTTCGAAAGAAATAATTATTTATCATTGTTTTCAATTTCAATACATCCACCAAGAATATCCTATCAGACGAATGAAGTGCTTCAAAGTTGATAACTATAGGATGTGTGCATTTGTGATAACTTGACTAGGTATTATAATTATTAGTTTAAAAAAACAAACTAGTTTTAATTGTATATTTTTTCAATTGATAAAATAAATACCTGCCTTTATCTAATAAAATTATTATTTATAAAATATTTTATTTTATAATTAATAAATCAAATATGAATTAATCATTCAACTTCAACAATAAATATAGACTATAGTATTAATGTATACTATGTTTATATTAATTTTACTTATTATTACCATATTGATTAATATTTAAATAGAAATATTTGAATATTTTTATTGTTAATTACCTAATATTTTTTGTTATAGCTATACATAAAACTAAAAAAACACAACACATCCCTGTGTCATCTGACGTGCTTTACTAAATTATCATCATATAATTTAAGCCTTAAATTTGGATTAGTTTTGTCCAAATTATTTTAAAAAATCTTTCATACATATTACATTTTAATTGATATAGTATTATGCTTGGGAAAACAGGGTAGTGCCTTTAGAGGCCATTCGGAAGAAACTGAAACTCTTAATCAAGGTATGTATAATAACTAATAAGTAATACAGATATAACATAGATAAACTGTATCTATTATGTTTTTTAATTAGTAATTACATATTATAATTTTAACATTATAAAATGTCATTGAAATTAAATAATATTTTTGACTATACTAGTTATTAATTTAAGTTTTGTTCTTTTGTTTTATTATATTTGTACAAAAATTTTAAATTATTTTAATGTAGTTAATTGTAGTACTATGAGGGATGTGGGGGGGCAAAGCCCCCTATGAATTGGTGTAATATAAATTATTTTAGCACCCCCTAAATTTACACCCAATGTGCGCCTATGCTTCCAATCCACTATGAACCGGCGTTTTCAGATTCTGAGCGTTGCGAGGAAGCTATTGATTTTACAATGATGTTTATTTTTTCTGTAGAAAAATTTTCGATCAGGAGCCGAGGAAAAACTTTTTTTCAGTACTTTCCTTAGGGAAGAAGTAAAAGCTTCTTATATACTTAGTATACATATTTATAAGGTGTAAAGATACTTAATTGGCCAATATTATTATGTAGTTTATATTTTATTTCTGAGTTATTGTAATTTAACAAAGTGTGTATCTGGCTAAAATGGAATGTTTATTCAGATAATAGGTGTACTGAAATAATATAATATAATATGGTGATATTATAAAATGTTCACATTTTTATAACTGTAATAGGTTTATAATTGTAGGTATATATCACACCGCAAGCTCCACTCAGAATCGTTTTTATCGAAAGAAATAATTTATCATATGCTTTCAAATTGAATATATCCTACTCAACGAGAGAAGTTTTTCCAATCCACTATTGGCCGGCTTTTTTTTTAAATTAAATTCATTATTTACAGTAGATACCTATACTGTTGCGATATATATGTATATATACTTACAAGTATCTTGTATGCTAATTTAGTTATTTATATATATATCAGTGGTGGTTTGTGTGTATAGGGGCGACGGGACGATCGCCCCCCCCTCTAATATTGTAGAAAATTACTTATTAACAAGTTAGATATTGATTTAAATATTAACAGTTATTTATATTTACATTGTAATGTATTTTCAAAATATTATTATTGAAAGTAAAAATTGTTTTCCATTGTTATGAAAATGATATGAGGAATAAGTTAACGTGTATTTACTGTGTTCGTGTTCGTGAGGCGTGCACATTTCTATAATTTCTATATTTCTTTATTGTTTATTTAATTTATTATTTTATTATTGGTGTATATATTATATTATTATATGATAAAGTAGATAAAAATTCAGTATAATAATTCACAGAAAATTGAAATAAAACAACTTGGAAGACGTGAAATGAAAGATAAACGCTTAAATTTTGAGTATAAAACGTAGGTATATGTTTTAATATTTTGTAACTTTCGGTTTTTGTAAAATGTATTTATATATTTGTGTTTTATATATGGTATTAATTTTGGTTTAATAAATATACCTTTTAAATCGGTACATAATTATTATTGTATTCTATATGCTTTTCAAAAATGAATAGTTTTTAATAGCCCTCCCACTTTCAAAGTCCACGAGCCGCCACTGATATATATATATATATATATCATTGTAAATTTAAAAACCTCCGAACCACCTATCTGTCAGACCGAGACACAACCGTTGAGGATATTTTGGATGCGTTCTGAAAAGCACGATGCCCCAGCACTGCTGCTGCAGTCCGATCATCCCTGGACGTTCTTATATATGCGTTTTTATCGGAGTTGTTTGTACATTGTATGCACATACGCGTATTATACGTTCCTATTTAAAAGAACGCGTGCCGCCATATCATATATAGGCCCTCGCGGACGCGATATTTAATTTCAAAATAGAATTTATCGGTTTTCGTGTGACCGAAACACGTTTGTATCGTAAACATTGTGCAATGGACGATGATCCCCGCGCATATAATAATATTATATATAAATATATAAATGTGGGCGCACGCGTTGTGTCTCCCCCCCCCCCACGGGCGGCTCGGCGGTGATAATGACACGCTTGACGCTGCAGTGTACTATATAGTATGTATAAATGGTGCGATGATAAAATTTAAACGGCTGCGGCGGGCGCGAGGCGAATATATACGCACAGAGAAGGGATAGGGGACGGACGGGGAAACTTAATTTCACCGGCACAAAACTCTGTGGAAATCGTCTCATTTTATAGTTTTCGCAACCTATAAATTTTATATCCCCCCTCCCCCGTCGTCGAAAACCCCGGAACGCGAAAAAAAAAAAACAAAAAAAAAAGGAAGGAATACAAGACCGTGCAGCTGCATATTATGCGTCCGTACACACCGCCGAGCCCCCGCCGCCGTATCTTTATTGAAAACAGAAAACGGCACCCCCAGAAAAATGCGGCCCTCTCGCACTCGTAAACGGCTTTTGTACTTTATGATCGACACATAAAAACGACTTTATTACTAGCCTCCCCTCTTTATCTGAAACGCACGCGGCCGAAACTTTCGTTTATAAACGCCCAAATCCGTATAAAGACCTTTCCGCAACGTCCGGCGAAAAACAATAGATATACCACTGTAGAGATACGCGCGTGATACCGCCGTGCTATATAACATTCAATCGCGCGCGGTTTTTTTTTTCATTTCGTCCGACGTGCTTTTTCAAAAATACAAAAAACCCAAGGTAAACCTACACGCCTATAACTTCCTAATTTTCGAATGTAACTCACGTACCGTGTGCATTATAACCTGCAAATCGCCAAGTATTCGAATAAATAAGTTTTACGAATTTGTTTTGTACAAATACCATTATTCGCGCAGTGTTCAGTGCGGAATGGGAGACCTTGAATGCAAAATTAGAACTAAGTCACTTTTCCGTCACTAAAAGTCATTTTTTAGAATTTTGATAATAAATTAAGTAAATAAGTAGTCACTTTCAAAATCATTTAATATAATTTATATATACCTTTTTTTTTATTTAGCAACTAAATTTCATTACCTGTAAAGTATATTTTATTATCATCATTATTAATAATAATTATTTAATTATTTTCTGATGCAAATGAAAGATTGAAAATGCCATTTAAAAAACGAACTTTTATATTTATGTAGCTCATTCTATGCTGGCGGTAGTTTCTATAATATTGAACTAAATAGACAAAATGCTAATATAAAGAATTATAGGAGATAAAATTAAGAAAATGTTTTTTAAAAAGTAAAGTTTAATTTTGATTGATTAGTTTGTTTAATGGTATCTATTAGAAAACATTACAGCGGGAAGATCTTTACAATTTAAAAGACAGCTGGTTGAGATACCTAACTTGTTTATTCGTGTTCAATAAAGTTTATATAATTATAAATTAATTATCATTAACTATATTATCTATTGTTACCTATGTATATATTTTTTATAATTTTTTAGTCATTATTTTCAGATATACTTTAAGTCACTTTATGTAGATATTTTGGTCTTTGACTGTTCATAACCTATCCAAATGTCGAATAATGAAATTATATTTAATTTAATTACGCTATAATTGTAAATAATAACAATGAATACATTTTTCGTTTTCCGTATTAAAGTTTTAAATATTAAAAAATAAAAATATATATAGCCTATAGGTATCTACAAAAATTTTCTAAAAATCTGATAGGTACTAGTATACCTAATATATTGTGTCAAAAATATTTATTAAATGTATTTATAAATAAATTAACATTGTTCCGAATTCACTAAATATTATATATACAATATAGGTAAGTATATAATATATATATATATATATATATATATTTAAAATATCTATAAATTATACAAGCATCTTACTTTAAAGCAATATAATTTCATTGTACACAATTGAATCAGATTCAATAACTATAATCAATTCATGCAATAAATATAAAGTTACAAATGTGTTAGACTGTATATATGTAGGTACCTAATAATTATTTTTGATGACTATAATTTACTTTTTATTAACAATGAACTAGGTACCTATACTTATACATCAATTCTTAGATCGTATATTATATACTCGACAATACACACGCGGCTGTAGTAAACATATCGTTTAAATTCACGTAGGTACATAACATTAATATCAAGTGAATTTCTGAAAATTTTCAATTATTCGGGAGACAAATATAATTAATAATTCAGAATTCTGTACCTATAATGGCTAGTAAATAATATAAAACGTATACTTATATAGGCTAAGTATATATAATTATAAATTAAAAACTCGAAGTATTAAAACTTGAAAATAGTAAATACTATATTCAAAATGTCTATATAACTGTATAATCTGTATACAGACCATTTCAAATCATAAACCATTAAGAATTAAACACCTAAAGAATATTGAATTATTATAGTGTATATATACTGTATAATTATGTATATCATTAATATATTAGACTATTACAAAATGTATTATATATTATTATATAAAATATATCGATATAAATATTTTTTTAAATATGTTTAATAATATACATTCGTATTACACCACGTGCATAATAATTATACTTAATTATAGTAGGTACTATATATCATATATAATACACTATAAAGTACAGTGTGCAGTGTGCATCTATAAAATATAACTGACATGTTCGGTGTTGTGCATACAGATCATTTAACTCTCTTATCTCATACAAAGTATAAAAGGAATACTTAAAACTATAACCATAACCAATGTTGCTTATTTATATTTATATAAAAGGGATTAAAGAAGGTCATTTCCCGTAATGGCCATTGAAGGATAAAACGCTTCACCTAGCTATTTGTGTATCAGTTTGGTTATTCAACCGGAAAATTAAAAATGTATTCATTGGTTTATTTTATGATCCGTACTAAACCATATGGCTTAGAAACGTTTGTCGAATTTTTACAGATTTTGAATATATTGGATTTAAGCATTTAAATAGTATATAAGTATATACGACTTTTGAGAGTTTTCATTTTTTTTAAATGTTTCCGGTAACTGACAAAAAATTTAAAACTTTTTAAAAGATTAACTTAACTGTAGTAAATGATTTTAAAATCATTATAGTTACATAGTAGGTATTTTGGACGTTATAATATAGTAGATACTATACATTACATTACATAACTACATTACTACATCACATTATAGTAGATAGTACATTTACAATTCTTATAAATAAATAATTTACTCCTATACCTATTCTTATATTTCAGACATGTAAAATTAATGTTACACATTTAAAATTAAAATGTCAACTACCTACCTAAAGTGTAATACTTACTGTATAATATTATACTATAAGAAAGAATAATTTATTTCAAAAAAGCTAAATGCCAAGGTATTATAATTATTATAGGTATTATAATATTATATTTAGTATAAATTAATAAAAAAATATTCTCATGCCAATTTAAGTCTAAGTAAAAATATTAAATAATATTAATATATTTTGTAATATTTACATTATGCAAACCCAACCAAATATATTAAACCTCAGAACTATTGAAAATTATTGTGATTGAACTCAAATTTAAAAATTTGATAAAGATTTTAAAGATAATCGTAGATGCTTATTTAATATATATCAATATATTATATATAGATATACATACCTACCTATATGTATTATCATTGATTATAAATGCTATTTATTATAAGAGTATTTATAATCAATAGTATTATGTATAGACATTAATATTAATTAAGTTATTCTTATATTTTACATTTCTAACCCACAATAATCACGATTTAGTTAATTTTAAATTGAATTCCAAGTTCGAATTTCCGCCGAACCAAAGACATTAAGAATTTTGGTTTTTTGATTTTAATCGAATTTCATATTTTATACAAAATTGTATTGCTTTGAATTAAATAAAATTACACCATATTTATATTAAATCTAATTGTCAATAAACATAAACTAGTGATTTAAAAAAAGAATAATTTCGTAATCCTAATTAAATTTAAATGTTATTTGTTAAAATAATAAATAGGTACCTAATGCATTTTCCATTTTTTTCTATTATACACATATTATAGGTAGTTAGGTAACTAATTATATTATAGTAAAAAATCGATTACATTATATAATTATCTAATATTAAATATAAATAATATCTTATATAGCTAGAATTTTTATAAATTTTATTGATTTCTACATTGTTTATTAGAAATTTAAACTATTATTACAAAATTAAAAATTATAAAAAAAGTGAACACTAAAATAAAACCTACAAAATTCCAAATTCAAAAAAAAAATTCAATATACAATAATAGTACAGTATAAATAATTATATAAACAAATTTTTTTAATTGTATACAGTAAAGAATGCATTGTTTTTATTATTATTTTTTTATTTGTTTTAAATATTTAAATAAAACCAATACATATTGGGTTTTATATATAATGGAGTTAAGTTACCTACAACCTATACGTTTATAAAAACTCGAGTAAAAAAATCATTATAGTTTTAGTTATTCGAGAAATATATGCACAAGGACTTCAAAACTCATTAAAATGTATATTGATCTTTATTTCGATCGATGCTAAAATATTAGTATTATATAGATATGCGTCTATTATTTTCTTACTGCAGTGCCTACTATATACACATATAATAATATATATGTGCATTTTCATCCGATTCGTTTGCGTCAGATTGAATCGAACTGTAATCGAGGTAGGCACATACATACGAGTATAATAATAGGTATAATACGGAAAATAAAGTTTATGATATAGTTATAACACGTACCACCAATTCGCTCTGGAAACGTTGAAAAGAACGACCATCAGAACGATTTGTCTTGTCGTAAGCCACATATCCGTATCCGGTCGTTTTTCCTGCGCAGAGTAGATCCTGGAAATGTTTAAAATCGTCGTAGATCAAAAATGGTGTTTACGTCCACCTGGCGGGCACCGCGCTGTAATTGGTCCCAAAACGATCATAGTTATTATTAAACGCGCGTGAACGTTTGACTGTGATTATTCGATTATTTTAATTTTTGATCGAGTATTGCGGTGACGGAATGAAGCAAAAATACCAAGTGCACCGCAAGCCAGACACACAATCTAAACCGACCACTTGGGGATGCTTCTGGCAACTGAAACCGAATCACTCGCGGCCATTCCCTTCAGTCAGCCCTCCGACGCATACACACATATCGTGCTGTACACCGCGTGTACATATAACATGCGTATATGTACACTGCACGTTTAACATCGTCTTATTATATTGATAAATTCATAATCATACTAGGTATACGAACTTTTATATCCGTAATATTATTATTATTATTATTATTATAACTATACGATAATATCGTTATACGAGTAATAAAATAAAATAATAACGAATGCATTTATATAATGGTATTATCTATGTATATTATACGCCGAACCAAATATCATTATAGTAGAATTAACAATATGCAATAATCAAATTTTAACAAACGAAAATAACATAATTTTTATTATTTTAATGTATATATATATATATATATATATTGTTAAATTAATAAAAAAAAGTGTTTACAATAACAATAATTCATTTTGTAAATTTCACAAAATATATAAGTAAGTTATAATTTAATAAAAATAATTTGTAAAACTAATACAGATTTTATCATTATGATAAAATATGTTATTAAATTGAAAAAATATTCTGTTTAAATTGACTAATTTTATTAACAAATGGGTGTTTGTTCTACGAAGAAGAAAGAAAGAAACACAAAATATTTGTTAATTCAAATAAATTTGTATTCAATTCGACAATTTTACCAAAGACATTGATATAAGATATTATTAAATCAATAATACGTTTTATTATTTTACTGTTAGATTAACAAATATTTTATTTCTAAATAAACAAACATTTTAATGAACGTATATTAACAACCATATTATTAAATTTATCTATATTTTTATTAAAATCACAGATACATTTGGTTCAGTGTATTTTATCCGGTAAATATGTTTGAAACCTAAAACACGTTTAATAACACTCGTTTTCAATAAATCTCGAAATTTCAAAAATACGTACGTAATATAATATAATACGATATTTTTTAAATAATAAATATTCAAATTTCACACGTATAGCTAAAATTATTAGATTATTTTTTGAGTATAGGTACCTATATATAGATTTAATTAGTACTTACTGTATACACTGTATATGTATAGGTATAAACTATAAATGTATAATAGAGTTTGAAAAATTCATTGTTCAATAGGATGCCACGCACCCTTTTTTACGAGGTTTTGTATAGGCAATATTCAGGAAATTTTAAGAAAAATGAATACCTATCTAACAAATTAAAAATATTTAAATATAGGTAGGTACTCCAAAAGTATTTTAAAAATATTTCCGTATTAGTACCACTTTTTATTATTATGTAATCACGATGTTTATTTTTAAAAAACGCGTTTTTGCATTTTCAATATAGTACCTAAGTCCTACATATTATATTGTATAATTATCGTAGGTTAACGGTTTTGATACGAATAGAAAGACGAGAACATAAACTATGATTGTATGCCAACATTTTGTGATTAATTAATTCTATCATGTTCTATAAACTGTTGGAAAACATAAAAAAAAATATTATTTTCAAAATTGCATGCGTATAAACTATTTTATTTTAAATACAATTACAAATACGATCACACTTTAAGTTCTCACTTTTTTTTTTTTGGTATCAAAATAATTATTATTTATACTATATATAGTTATATGATACTATAATAATTTTACAACCTATAGCATTGGAAATGTGTAAGTTGTTTTCCGCCATGTTTTGAACGGGTGTGATATCCTCTTAAGAGGACATCGTACGCACCCTTTTAAGGGGTTATGTATAGGAAATATTAGAAATATTATATAAAAATTAGTTAATTAGATTTGTATGTTATTGAATCACATTTCTAATTAAGAAAGTATCACCCTCCACCATACGTTCTAAAAATGAATAAGTTATTAGCTTTAATTTGTTTTTATTTTATATTTCTAACATGTTTGTAAGTTGATAAAAATGAAAAATACAAATGCAAGTTTTTTTTATTGAAAATGTGTAGGTACGATGTTCTTTTAAAGATATTTATTGATAAATTAAGGATATATTGTAAATTTATAATATTTATAAAGGTATCTGATAAATAGCTAGGTCAATACTTAACTGTCAGGTTGACTGAAATACTATACTGCAGGATAATGAAAATAAAATATTATAAGAATATTAATTTGGTTTAATATATTGGTTATTTCTTGTTAATCGATAATAAATGATAAAATGTACCTACGAAAACCAATATAATAAATAATAATATATAATCAAATTTTGATTACCAATTAAAGGAGCAAAATCATTATATCATTGCAGTAAATATTAGTAATAATTACCTTTACTAAAAATATTTGCTTAAAAGACCTTTAAAACGGTTTTTACCGTCCTGTTTTAATTTTAAATTTTTAAATAATTTTAAATGAATAATATTATATAGGTACGTATATATTAATATATATTAAAGGTAATATTATACGTTTTACACGAATTATCACTAATATGATTAATAATTCTAATGTAAATTCAAACAAACGAATCACCTAAATAGAAATATTATTCCTACATTCAAAGTTAATTATTCTATGCAGCTACCTATACTGTACGTTTTTGGAAAAACTAAAATTAAAATATTAAAAACATACACTATATATATTGAAAAAGTCTAAATAAACGGTCATTTATGTTATAAAATCAGAAATATGTTACATAAAATTGTATATTCCCAGTGGCGTAGCCAGAATTTTTTAAAACCCCCCCTCCACCGGTGGGTAATAAAAAAGTTTATTTAATAAATATCATAATTGTCTCGTGTGCCCAAATACATTTTAAACAATTAATTATTTCAAAAGACTATAAGGTGTGATTGACCCCAAAATTGGAAATATCATAAACTTGACTTCACAGAACTATGTAATTTGGTTTTCTAAAAAATAAAAAGTAGGGGTTTTAACCCTGAATTTAATGGTGTTTTAATAATTGGCCGCTTGTACATAATTTTTGTGTTATAGTAAAAAATTCTCAAACATCACTATATATTTCTCAACATTTTTAAATTTTCATTTGTTTAAAATAATCAAAATTGAAATTAAAAAAAAAAAAATTTAACCATACTGATAATAGATATTATTAATAAATATAATAAGTATTTTACGAAAAGCATTTTTACTTTGCCCTGTAACCTACTCTATGTCGTGGTTTTTCACAACAAATCGGGGGACATTTTTTGTTTAATTTGCGACATTCGCAACGGTAAATTCGTGAACTTCGAAAGTCCATAACTTCCAAACTAAGTCCGTCCAGCCAATTCTTAAGAATAAAAAAATATACTAAATAAAATAAAAAATTTTAAAAGGCACGAATTTTTACATTTTTACAAGGTTTATAAATACATTTTGAAAAAAAAAATCCAGTGTTTTATTGGTTTATCATTAATAACTTAGAAATCAAGTACGATATATAAATTCTGATTATACTATCGAATTTCATATACAATTTCACACAAATTACAAAAAGTTTATTTAAAAAGTCCATTTTTGATCATTTTTAGGCAATAAAACGTATTTTGAAAAATACCCGCCTAAATATGCCACTGTATATATTCCCAATCCTGTAGATATATAGTCTTGAAATTAATTTATCTATATATAATATAACCGTCTATATAGCGTCTATAATATTAGCTTGACTAAGATAAATTTATATGCAAATGCATTAAATTACGATCCCTTATTAAAATATAAACGAGACGAATTTTAATACTACCTAATAACTAAATAATTTGTATTGAATTTTTGTTGATACTATTTTTATATATTATTTTGTAGTAGATGTATGCATAATAATTTTGAAAAACACATATAATACATAAAAATCCATAGGTATAATACCTATACGCATATATTATTGTCATTGATTATACAATATACAGACTAAAGTGTAAAATAATACTATTAATTTAAAAAAAGCAATAACTTTTGTTTTGATCAATATTTTAAAGTTTAAAAGAAACATTATTACACTCTTGCGGTTTATTTAAAATATTTTAAATTTTATTAGAATGTTTAAAAACTCAAAATAAAGGCGTCCTTTAGATACAGGCATGGCAGGTAGGTATTGGCGGAAATTGGTCGATTGTGAAATATTGATATAAGACAAGACATTGTATTATTATTTCTATTTAAAAAAAAAAAGATAAATCATTCCATCCAAAAAACGATTCTATGGGAAGTTCAGTATAATATTATTTTTTGATATTTTCGATAGTTTTCCTTTACGCTTATAAGAAAACGTATCTTCTACCCCAATAATAAGTGATTGCACTGCATATATAAAAAGTTGATTAAATTTTAATACTATTGTATTATATAATTATTAAAAACATTTCAAAAAGTTTTATAGAATGTTTACCACTAATATAGTGTTATAGTAAATATTTGATATTATATTTAAAATATCTGGCTTTATTATTTTCCGATTTATGAACATTTTCGGATATGTTCGATTGATCAAAAAATGACCTCTCTAAAGTACCATCTAGAGTGAATTTGCTATCAGAAAGCTCTTTCTTCGAAAACTTCTACTCGAAAAAGTGTATAAATAATAGATACCTACATAAATAAATAAAAACGCATTATTGTAAAATGAATACATACTTCTTTATACCTATTACAGTAACGACGGCAAGATTTTGAATAGGGTAGGGAAAACGGGGGACAAGTAATTGTATTATAGGGAAAATCCATATCATCCTCTCCGCAATACCGTTTTATTAGTTTATATACTATTCACCAAAATAATGTATCACAATTCAAATATATGTACCTATAATTTTTTCAATAGTTAATATAATATATTTTTTTGTCTAATATATAATATTAACAAGAACGTATTAAAATAATAGCTGAATTTAATTATGATATATTATACATAGATACATATATATTAAAATAAAATTAATTATTTTAATTTACAATTTATTAATGAACTCTCATAATATAACTTAACATTTTTTCAATTATAAAAAATAATAATAATAATAATTTTAATATTTTTTGTTTGAAATATATCTATATTCTATATTATAAGCTAAACAATATAGAAGCCTACGTCACTGAATATACTCGTGTATTAATAACAGCCCCTATTTTACAAAACAATTCGTACTGCACACTATTTTACAATAGGAAAATGTGACGGGCTTTTCCTTTCCACTTCATATATATCACCATGAAAATATTATTATTATATTATTTTTACAGAAGAGCAACAATTAATAAGTACTAATGAACAAAATAAGTTCAATTTACTACTTTTAATATAAATTGTCATATAGTTTATCTATAGATTAATACTTAAATAGAAAATGATATACTAAAACGTTAGTTTTCTGAAAAATTGACAAATATAATAACGAGAACTCAGATTTTAATGAACTAAATAATAATAATAATAATAATAAATGTCCTAAAAAAATTAATTAATGTACGTACTTAAAAATCCAAAAAAAATTAGCTTGAAATAATATTTAATTTATTAAGTTTAGATCAATTTAAATTTAAAAAATGTAAAACAAAAAATAAGTGCGAAAATAGAAAAGGTGTTTCCAATCTTTGAAAAATACACATTAAATTAATTATACGATATATAAATAAATTTTTTTTCACCTGATCAGAATCAAGGCATTTTTTTTTATAAAAATATTCTATAAATTCATATGCATCTTCTACGAGTCCGCTTATCTGCGGGTCTGACGATAACTCCTATAATATCTATAATTAAAACTGTATTATGCATATACCTACACTCATATAAACTTTTTATGTCAAAATGATTAGTATCAACTGGTGCCAGCAGTGCAATAGATAATGCAAATTCCATATAAAAGTATAGTATATTTCTTATCTATACGAGTGCAGAGAAACGACACCGTGAACCAGGGGCGTGTTAGCGGGGGATGAGCCATGAGGGTGTCATATCCCCCAGGGTTTTTAGATTCTGAGCGGAACAAGGAAACTAGTGATTTCACAATGATGTTTATTTTATTTTATTTTTCTGTGTATAACTTTTCGACCAGAAGACCTAACCAATCTGTACATGTGACCCCATTTTTCAGTAGAAAATTTTATCTAGTTTATGCTTTAAAGAGGCCGTTTTTATATTTTTGGTCATTTTCGCGGTCATAAACTCGGTAGGAAAAACTACCGAAAAATGATGTAAAAACTGCCAAAATACGATTTTCTCAAATCAATATTTATGTACGTATATTACCACCGAAGCTCCGATCAGAATCGTTTTATCGATGTTGCAACTTGCAATACATTCACCAAGAGTATTCAGAGTTATTATATCCAATAATGTGCTTCCACTTCTACTGACACCCAACGACCTTTTTTTTCTTCTATGGATTTAAACATAAATAAAATAATCTTATTTTGTTTAATTGTTTTTATAATGTAGTATGATACTATTTTATATAATAAAATTTTTTAATTATAGATTAATTTTACTACATTCCTAAGGTATAATAAATTATAATTGTGTATGAATGAACGCAGAAAACAATGCGGCAAATTAATAATTATTGTATTGTATTGAATTCATAGTCAAATTTACAGGAATTACTTTTTTTTTCTGATAGTGATTTATCAACTTTTGGGAAAATATCCCTCCCTATTTTAAAATTCTGAGCACGCCACTGCCGTGAACTTTGATGGTGTCGAATTATCATTTATATTGACACACACGTGTAGTGTGATATCGTCTGCAGGGGTGTAAATGAATGAAATAGACGGAAAACGCTATAACCACGCTTCTAACGTTTATTCTATAACCAGGACCGGTAAAAGGGGTAGGTAAACTGGATACCTGCCCAAGGCCTCGAGCGAATAGTGCATGGCCTTTTTTTTTTAAACTTATTTGTCATTTTCAAAGCCATTATTATTATTGCGATAGACCTTTTTTTTGTTGTCCCATTTGTAATTTTAAAAATATAATCACCCTATACTAGGAAGTATTTTCGGAATTAGGAACAGCCGTATGCCCCTGCTTTTCCTAATGGTTGAGTAAACGTATTATAGGCGTATCTTTTCAAACTAGTATAAGCTTATAGGTATGTTTTCAAAACAATCGGTTCTCGGGGTCTACTCTATATTAATATTTAAATATTTAATTATCTTTCTATATAAATTTGTTAATTTTTTAATAAATCCATTTATGGTACCTATATACTTAATTTTTCAATAAATGCATTTATATTTTATGTCCTACTATTAGGTAATTTTTATGTGTCTATATCGCCAAGCGCATAATATTAAATATTTCAACTTCTATATAGAGCTAAATGCTATATTATAAAATTTAGTGTGTGAATCCCTATAAAAACACGAAAATATGTCTAAAATGCATATTGTGCGCACAAAATAAGTGGTATATTCATCAGCTTCAAACGACTGTAACTTTTTTAATAATTTCAGAAACTTTTAAAAACAAATAATATGTAAACCATACTGTTTTGAAAAAAATTAGATCGTGAGGAGCCTGTAAATTAATTTTGTTCCTAAGTTAAAGTTACCTATAAGAGGATGTCGTACATATATACATTTTTAATGAAAAACTTGCATTAGTATTTTTCATTTTTATAAACTTACAAACATATTAGAAATATGAAACAAAAACAAATTATAACTAACATTATCTAGTGTCCTACATAATCTTTTTTATCTATTCATTTTTTAAGATTTAGTAGGTAATAGGTAATAGGAAACGACATAGTTGGGAGGACAGGTTACAGTCACTCCGTTCGCTATGGCCGGCTACATTCGCCCGGGAATGTCGCAAATTAAATCTAAAAAATCTCCCAATTTTCTATGAAAAACTACGACGGGTAAGTAACAGGACAATGTGTGCGTTTTGGGTATAATTATTGCGTTATCGTAGTGTATTTTTGATATTTGTTTTAAGTATTCAGGCACTATCGTTTGATTGGGAAAATAACTCTTTTGATACGAAAATTCAGCGTAAAATATAATAAAAAAATAAAGGTGTCTGGTAAAGTAAATTTAGGTAACCCAATATATTATATTATTACATTTACCTACTTAACAAATTATTTGTTGAGTTTTAACAAAATTTTTTCCAAATTTTAGTATAAAAATAGTATTCATAAAATATACATTAGAAATAAGACATTAGAAAATTAATCTGTAAGGTCACACAACAAAGAAACATTTAAAAAATATCAACTATATTATTTAGTGATGGGTAAATTCGGTCTTGATCTTGCAAAAATGCAAGACCAAGATTGTACTGTAGCTAGCAAGACCAAGATTTTACTATTATATACCTAGCAAGACTGAAATAAAAATTTTATGCAAGACCAAGACCAAGATCAAGACCAAGACTAAGACCAAGATTTGACTGCAAGACTTTTGCAAGTCTTGCTCTATATCCATCAATACATCCAATAATTGCAATACCATATATGGTTTGAATTTATCATATCCATCAATATGCCATAAATAATTAGAACCAGGATTACTATAAAGTCTTTTTAGGCGGGTCCTAATTCTAAAATCTACTCCTGGATCCAGTTCGAGTAAGTTTTCTTACGGTTTATTAAGTCACTACCAATATATTTTGTTGAATGCATTTTAAATACTCCCGACGATAGCCATGGAAGTCTAATGACTAATGACTCTCGACTCTCGTAACATATTTTTAATATAATTACGTACATTATATACTGACAAAAACATTTTTCTACTGTACAAATGTACAAATTTAATCTTTACGTAGGGTCATATAAATATTTTTCTATTTTAAAACACTAGGTACATATTTCTAAATAATTAAAACCTAAGTGAAAATAGCACCTAATTAATAGTAACGACTTCATCGGTAATAAAATACAATTCTAGAAGTTTTTGATAGCATTGACTAAATAGATTGTGTATTGGGTTGATACTTCAGCAATGGACTCATTTCCAAAAAGATAATTAGTAAAAACGAAAAATATTGTTTACGTTTATATCATAATAAAGAGTTGCGTTAAAGGGACGTAGTGCCTGCAGGCTCATGTTGCATCATATTGTCTTTGTCTGACACACTCGCAACATCATAAAATCGGGTTTTGCTTTTGTATTTCCATTTTCCAAATATTAGGAATTATTTCTTTCGATAAATACAATTTTAAGTTTTTTACGAGTGTATGAATAACGTGAGAATCAAATGATGAATATTTTGCTTGAAATTTAATTTCTTGAATATACAATTCCTACATGTCATATACTATGTTTTCTTTATTAGGTGCTTATGATAATAGGTCATCATATCCTAAAATCAACCAATTTTTCACGAAATTGGAAGTACAAAATCCGATTTTTCTGTGATGTTTGTGTCAGACAAGACAACCCAGTCAAATACTACCTATATACATTCTCTTAAGTCATAAAAACAAATTTCGCTTTATTGAAAATACGGGATGTATTTATTTGTAATTACGATAAAATAAAACTTTAAAATCCAAAATCAATAATTTTAGTTTTAAATTACCTACGCTATTTGGACATAACAGACTGAAAGTCATAAAAATGAGCTGTGTTAAGTGGTAATTACGAGTTCGCATTCATAATAACAACTTATAATAAGCCGTAAGAACGAAATAAAAAAATTATATGGTTGGGCCCTTCAACACTTCCTTAATTATTATTACCTAAATAGGTACGTACTGCCTCTAGACTTGATTCACAGACTTCATAATTATGATGAAAAAGTAAAAAACGCAATCGCAAAGCTTTAATAATAATTAACGATCTTTATACTTTTGAAAACCTCTTACGTTTTTTAATTTCTTACGAAATAGGAATTAAATTCTTCGTTTTACAGTGATGTTTATTTATTATTTAATTCACCAATATGTTATTTCAATACAGATTTTTTTTCTTTTTAGAACTATAGAAAGAGGTTATGTTTATATAAATTATATTTTTGTAAACACAAAACTGATAAGTGATAACCAAACTAAATAATGATAAATGAGAATCAAGTATTCAATTTTTAATAAATTGAGTATATTAAATTCTATTGCAGTATATTAATTTCCGTATTGTTTTGTGACATGATTTAACACTTATTATTAATTAGATTTATCTTTCGGAACTTAAATATGGGTGTTACAATGTTTGTTAATTATTTTTTTAAAACAAATTTAATATAATAGGTACAGTTGCTAATAATGTATTTTTTAACGTTTATAGTTTACAACAATTTCCTATGAAAGAAAATCGTACAGGTGCCCAAATAATTGAATTTCTCACAAAAAGAGTGAATGCACTTGGTGCTAAACAGTGTGGCACATTTCTTGTTGACTGTGAGACTTATGTGTCTGTGCCTCAAATAGGTGATTGATCACAAAACGTTATACATCTTTATAAATGTTAATTTCAAACTTTATGTCTAGGTGTTCAACGAACATTACATGTATTTCATAATTCGGAACAGCCAGCATCAGTATTTTCAATCCTCGATAATGGTAACGGAAAAACAGTCCCTATTGTAGCAGATGCATTATTTGATTTGGTTTTGTTGAAGATGTCATCTATATATACTTCTAAAAAATCAAAAGTCGAGATTAGAGGCCCACGATTTGAGCTAAACGATTTTATTATTAAAGTCGGTGCCATAAACATTAATCACAATGTTAAAGGCATAATTGTAGAGGTAAAAAGTAATAATTTCTTAACAATATTTAGTTTATTATAATATATAAAAAATTAATATTTTTAAATTCTATGTGTTCCTAATAATATTTTGTAATTTTTATTTTCAGGCAGAATATAGGCCCTGTGTTGTGTTTGGTTTATGTTGGGATATGTTACGAGAATTTCTTCAAGGATTTTTAGGATCATGTGTATCAAATATCCCTCCACATTATTTTCAAGTATGTAAAATTAATTTTTATATAATTATTTTCATGTTGAAATTGGTACTGACCATTGAAACAAAATAATAAATATATAAATCTGGTTTCTTATTTTTACTCATAGCTGATATTATATTTAAGAAAATGTACGATAAATAAAATTAATAAAGTAATAATAACACAAAGAACTGAGATGGGAAGGTACCACTATACTATCCAGTGAATATTGATATTTCCCAACAAAATATAAAATGTGTATTAAGACGATAGAATTGATTTAATTAAAAATAATTTTATGATCACTGCTAGGGTTGGCAGTATCACAGATACATGTATCTTAATACATATCAAAGATACAATTGTATTTTTTATCATGATATATATTTTAAAAGTTCTTATATCTTGTATCTAGATACATTTTTTCCAATATCATATTATAAAAATAAAACAATAATTTTGATTGTTAATAATGACGCCAACTCGTGATTTATCTATTTTAGATTTTCATGCTTAAATGTTATTAGTAGAAATAGGATATTGATGAGCTAAGATAGTATTGTATAAAAAAAAAGGAAAAAACCACAAACCGTTATGTTAGAAAATGATAAAATATATTAGGTAAAACATTTGTTCCGATTCATTTTGATAAGTTTTGGCTAATAATATAATTTTATAATTATATATCAAATATACTTGAACACTCATGACTGAAATATTATAATTGAAAATATTACCTATTAGTATTATTATTTTATAGTATTTCAAAAATAAATTATTTTTATGTACCTACCTAATTGGTAATGTTTTGAATACAATTATAATCGGATAATATTTATTTAAATTTATTTCATTCTCCTATAAAATATTTTGACACCTATATATTAAAAAAAAACATTTTTATTTTTATATATATGACAATTCAAGATACCCAAAATGTATGTATTATGTATCAAGATACTTGTTTTTAGTATTATGCCCAACTCTGTCTACTACGTACTAAAAGATAGCCCATAATGTGTATTTATCAATTTATTTATGTTCAAAATAATATGAAAATAAAACCATTAATAATAGATACATTTTAAGATTTTAGTTTACTGCCTTAACAATTTTTTTACTTAAATTTTTGATAAAATATAATTGTTTTTACAACCACACTGAATATGATGGTGTTTTTTAATTTTTTTGGTCGCTTTACTGACTCGAATAGTTAATTCGAAAATATCTCTCTTTTTGTTTTGAAAAACAAAGTCGGGTAGGTAATAGGTTAAATTAAATACGGTTTAAGTATACTTCTTCCAGCTGCACCTATAAACTGTACTAGGGCAGCACTCGTTAGTTACACTCACTCAGCCAGTTTATTCAAAATTATCCCCGGATTTGCTGTGAAAATCCATATTAGGTAGATAACAGGAGAATGTAAATGTGTTTTGGGTGTAATTATTGTATATTTTAGATTCTGAGCGTAGCGAGGAAGCTTATGGTTTTACAATGATGTTTATTTTTTTTTTTTTCTCTGTTAACAAATTTACTACCAGAAGGAGTGCTCCGATCTATACAAGCTTACATGGTTTCCGGTAGCAAATTTCATCTAGATGGTACTTTAGAGAGGTAATTTTGCGATTTTCTCAATAGTTTTTTAATGCGTAAGGAAAGACTACCAAGAATTGATGAAAAAACGGTAAATTTACGGTTTCGTCAAATCGGGAATTTTCATTTCTTC